>KK113888.1:307603-320598 GCA_000611955.2 Stegodyphus mimosarum
AAGGACCCATCCTCCAACATCCGAGAATGAAACAGATAAGGCAGTCGAGGTTTCATGAGCTGGGTAGAGGCCTCATGTCATGGCTTCAGGCCCACAACCTTTCATGACAAAGTCTGTGTGTCTGCTGCGATATATAAGAAAGAGATCTTATCTAAACAGTCGTATGTTTGCTGACTTGGCCGTCAGTTCATTTTAAGTATTACAACGCTGCTCTACATAGGGCTATCTGCCCCCCTCCCAATATGTTGGATAAGTTTCTGAAAAGTGAGGGTATTAACCGGATGGACTGGCCGGATGGTTCCAAAGGCCTGCATCTGATATAAAATGTTTGGGATCCTCTTCAGAGGGCAGTTGTAATTTACCTTCCTCCTAAAATTTTTCATGACCTTAAAAGAAGGTTGAAGCATGAGTAGAATCAACTGCCATAAGACCACATAAACTGCTTTATTTTTCAGTATGAACAAGCATTTTTAGTATGAACTCACACTGAGAGAGTTGTATGATTGTTAGAGGACTATACCCATATTACTCTTCTTTTCTGTCTTTTGCAACTTCTCTTTTAGATCTTTCTGTGCAGATGAGCTTAGTGCACTCATGTATGTGTACCATGAGTATTGCATAGTGCATTTTTATATTAGATCAACCTATGTCCATACCAAATTTCATTAAAATGTGTAAAAAAATAAAAATATTGGAGATAATCGACTATACATAAAATTCTGTTATTTTTGATAGTACCAATTTATGTTTCAAAATACCTTTGTTTAAAATATTGTATATAAAAAACACTAAGATCAGTATAAGATTACGTTTCAGCTGTAATAAGAAACATAATGCCATCTTAATTAGCCTTTTTACTTCAAAGAATCTGTCTTTAAATTTTAAGTCTAAAATTTGATACAAATTATTGAAAAACGCATCAAGCATGCATGTAAAACAGAAAACAAAAGTCGATGTTTCCTGTGGTATTATTAATATTTTAAAAAAATCTTACAATAACTCACAGTCAAAAGTTAGAAAATATATACCCATCAAGAAATCCGCAGTAATGACAATAATGACAGTAACACAAATTTTTTAACTTTGCCACACGTAAGAAATTAATAGCTATGAGCTCCACGGACTGTCAGTTGACTGTCTCTGATCTAGCATAAACCTTGTTATGTGGACCAACAGCATACACTCTTAGACAAAAAAAAGACTCACCAAGAAGGAGTTATCCGAATGGGACGAAAATCGGTAGAAGTGATGTACATGTACAGAAAAACAAATGGTTACAGTTTGCGAAAAATTGGATGATTTATTGAAGTGATAGAACTTCACAAAATGAAAAAATCAGTAACGCGTTTGTCCTCCTCTGGTCCTTATGCAAGACGTTATTCGGCTTGGCATCGATTGATAGAGGTTGCGAATGTTCTCCTGAGGGATATCGTGCCAAATTCTGTCCAACTGGCGCTTTAGATCGTCAACATCCCGAGCTGGTTGGAGGACTCTGCCCATAATGCTCCAAACGTGCTCATTAAGAAAGAGATCTGGCGAACTTGCTGGCCAAGGTAATGTTCGGCAAGCACTAAGGCAAGTAGTAGAAACATGTCCAGTGTGGGGGCGGGCATTATCTTGCTGAAATGAAAGTCCATGGTGGCGTAACATGAAGGGCAACACAACGGGCCTTAGAACTTCGTCGACGTACCGCTGTGCTGTAAGGTTACGACGGGTGACAACCAAAGGTGTCCTACTTTGAAATTAAATGGTACCCCAGACCATCACTCCTGGTTGTCGGCCTGTCTGCCGGAAGACAGTCAGGTTGGTATCACACCTCTGTCCGGGGCGTCTCCAGACTCGTCTTCGCTGGTCATCGGAGCTCAGTTCAAAGCGGAATTCATCACTGAAGACTATTCTACTCCAGTCAGTGACATTCCAGTGCGAATGAGCCGGACACCACTGCAGACGAGCTTGACGTTGTATAGAGGTCAATGGTAGTCGGCGCAAGAGGCGCTGTGACCTCAGCCCCCTTCTGTGAGCCGTCTATGAATGGTCCTTGCGGTCACTGAAGCACTAGTTGCAGGTACAGTCGATGATAATGATGCATCTGGGGCTGTGAGTGCCGCTCTGACGATTGCTCGGTCTTCACGTTCTGTCGTTTCTCTAGGCCTTTCGCTTCCTTCTTGACGCTGTGTGCGGCCATGGTTCACCCATTGCTGCCAACATCGTCTAATAGTGGCATCGCTTCTGCTCAAATGTCGAGCTCTTCGCCGATAAAGCCAACCGGCTTCTGAGCCCAACTACAGGGCCTCTCTCAAATTCTGACATCTGCGCATATCGTTCGCGCACCTGTATGCGAGGCATAGTTACTGTCTACCAGAGTACACGGAATGAAATTCGTGAAGAATTTATGACCTGGAATCGTAATTTCTCCTCTTAAATATCCTTCCAGTTGCGCAGATCAGATGCGCTGTAGCGACAACCGTTCATTCATTGGCAGCCAAAATGTAAAATTTTGCATTTTCCGTCGAAGCCTGTATGCATATCAATTTGTGTTCAATTTGCTTTATATCTTCTCGGTGCGTCGTGGTGCGTCTGTTTTTTTTTTTTTTTTTGTCTAAGAGTGTATATCTGGGACAACATACGGCTGAACTTAGATTTGGGTTTCGAGAATAACGTACTTAATGAGCACTCAACATATTATATTACTTGTTACATATTAGAAATGAATAAATGCATATACATGAATTCAATGCTGAGAAATGTACAACTTATTTGCACTGAATTTTCTGATTCACGGATTGAAAATTCTGTTCGTATTAAGTCAATTTCCCTTTTCTTTTGCCACTGTTTTATCCTATAAATAGATCTGTGCCAGTAACTATTATAATACTGTGCTCTTTTCATATACCTTTCTTACTTTCAGAAAGTAAGAATGCAAACCCTTTCGAACACGGATCCGTGATTTGCGTTATTCCATCTTCCAAGCGCTTCCATCTAAGCTACCACCACAGCTTTGGCATGACGGAAAATTACTTTGTGTTTGTGGAACAACCTCTGCATATCTCCATACCTAAAATAGCATGGAACCATTTCGTCGCTGGTACTTATAGTGATGCTCTTCATTGGGATTCAAATGGGCAGGTATGGTAATATTTATTTTATCTGGTATTCAATTTTTAACTGAAAACATTAATTTAAAAACGCGCACTTCCATTTCAGTCTTTTTTATTCGTATAAATTTCGTAAAAGTAACGTGTAAAAAATACCATACCCTTATTTCACCAAAATTATACGTATATTTATGGAGGCGTGCTGCCTGGGATCGTTCCATCCATTGCTTCGTTAAAAGCGACATTTTGCAATAAAACAAAACTGCCAAGTAACAGACGATAATTTATACTTTCAAAACTATAGTTGCATTTAAAAAAAGATTCCAAGCGGACTTTTTTTTACATCAAAGCAAAATAGTCTAAAAAATGGGCGAACAGCGTTCTAGTTTTTGAAAACTGAATTAAAACAATGAGAAGAGTTTTTGTCAAGTATCCATAAATGTACGAAATACGAAAGTCATGTGTCTAGCGCCCCTAGTATAGACGATATCCTTACCACTTAACTTGTTACAGTCTTGCCAACGTGTCTAAGGAAATGGATTTTAAAGAGGCTATCAGAATTTCGGGAGCGAGAAAACGTACAGAATCAACGATTCCTTTTCCAGGATTCGAACCACAGGTCTTCAATTAGCAGCTTAATGTGTGTACCCCGACCGCATCTATGGACTAATACGATAATTCCGTATAGTGATCCTGGATTTCAACTAACGCTTAGTAGATAGGATGGCTATGTAAATTCTAAGTACATTAAATACACAAAAGCATATCAATTTCAGAGTATAAATGGATTTTTGTTGGGAAGTAGCCATCTTCCATGTTGCTGCATCTAAGCGCCAGGAGATAGAACTTAACGCAGTCGAGATGCGTTGCATCTAAACCTTTGATATTTCTTCACATTTTTTATAAAGATTTATTTCATAATTACATCTATTCAATCAATCGTTGATGAATTTGTCTGTCATAATAAAACTACAACTCATTTATAGACATGGTGTATGTTACAAAAGCTGCATGCAAAATTTTGTAAAGGTTTTATTCCAAAATTCTATTAAATGTTATTTTTTTTATATTTTCCCCAATTTAGTGCCGCTTTCACGTTGTTCGACGAACAGATGGGAAACTTCTAGACACTGTTTATGTTTCTAAGGGTTTCTTTCTGTTTCATCACATAGATGCTTATGAAGAAGATGGTCATTTGGTGGTTGATATGTGCATTTATGAGCAAGGAGATGCTATCAAAACGCTGTATGTGAAAGCACTTGAAGAACTTTTCACGAATCCCAAGAAATTTTCTGAACCTTTTGTTTCAAGAGCGAAAAGATTCGTATTGCCATTAGAAATATCCGGTGAAAATATAGTAAGTATTATAAAATAATTTGATCAATAGCGCAATTTAGTATTTTGTATTGCAAAATGTGATTTTTATCTAAGATTTAGAAATTATTATCTCTAAAGGCAATTACTCTTGGGTATCGGTAATTAATATAACGGACAGCAATATGTTTTTATCTGTGCTACAGTTTTGACTAAATGCTAGCGTAGAAAGTGATTATATGTATATATTACATAGTAACCCTACTAATTTCACTAATGTCTCACGTGCCCAAAGAAATTTTCAGTTTGGTGCCAAATCTGTCTGCAATTTTACCGCGTATCTAAGAAATAGTTTCATAAATATTAGGCCTTTTTTTTTTCTTACCACACTGTCGAATTCCGTAAATTAGTTGTTACCAAACTGTGCGTCACGGCACGTCTGGCCTCTGTACGTGGCTTAACTTGCCACAGTCACAGAGTTGTCTTGTCACAGAGCAGCACGAAATATTTCTGTACTTTTCATAAAAATTTTGTACATGGTTTTAGGATCTGACCATCCGTATGTTTTATTGTGACAAGAGCAATGTCCCACTATTTCTGCTTCCACCATTGTTTTTGAAGAGCACCTACCAAACTATCAGCTCGTTTACGAATTGTTTCCAAGAAGGTATTGTGGACAAATTATGAATTTATGACCCCCAGAGCGCAAACTGTATCTGAATTTAATTTTGCAGAAGAAAATAAATCTTAATGAGCTATCTTGCGACGATATACCGTTGAGAACATATGATAGCGGAAAATAATTAACTTTTCAAAGAAAGGTATCTATATACGAAATTCTGTGTGTGCAAACTGAGGTTTTGGCGGTCGCAGTGTAAAAAGTACAGTAAGTGTAAAGTACAGTAAGAAAAATGAATGTGGAACGGGAACTGAAGTGACTATGTCTAGTGTCATTTCAAAGATGTGAAGGAAAAGATTCACTCTGCTTACTATATGCGATTCGTTTGTGCAAAGCAATGATTATTCAAAACATGTACTTATTTAGAGCGTTTCACATACATTCACATTCATTTGATATATATATTTATTTCATTTATATTTCAGTTAGACCAATTTAACCGTATTAGTTCGTCGCAATAAGCGTTAGATAGGACTATGTTCTGATGTCAGGCGTCACGGAAAAATTCTTGTGCACCAAAAATTGCCGCGAATCGAAAATGGTCGGAAGCTTATTAGAGCTACTATTTTAATACAGTACCAAGTCCGAGATCCGGACTCTTCGGGACTTCGGCGATTCCGAATTTGGAATTTTTCCAGATATTAGATCATCAATTTAAATCTAGTAAGATGATATGCAGAAATTATACAATTAAAAATATGAAATCGTGATTTATGAAATAAAGAGCATTTGTGATATAAAGGGTATCAAAATTTACAAAAAAAAGCTTAATATTTATTTGTTTACGTTACTAAACACTTCTTTCAATGTAAGTTTTTAAGTTGCTTCGCTTTTTTTGTGCTAATACTTTCTCTTTAATTCTATAAACAGACATAATTTCTTGTTCAGTTACAAAGTTCCATTATTCAATCCATTATTCCATGTTCTATAATTACATAGTCGAGAATTCCGACTAACTTGTCAATCGAAATTTTTTCGTTTACGTTTGTAAAACCTCTCTGTCATTTTCTTCACTATCGGCAGCGGCGTTTTCTTTTTCTAGAACCTTAACTACAGATTTCGCCGTCCGTTAATTGATTGATGATTGGGGCATTCTCATCGCAATGAAAAACTTCTGTTATATCATCTTCATTTATTACCTCTTCTCCGCATTTCTTTACAAAATCCATTAAATGGAAAATTTCACCTTTGGTTTGCGATATCCGAAAACATTCAAATTCGCGGCTATAACCTTCATCATCCTCACTATGAAATATGGTATCTGGCCATAAATTATGCCAAGTATTTTTTAAAGTATCTGGAGACACATTTTCCCACGATCTTGCGATGCTCCACACAGCAGATTTTATGTTAAAATATTTCAAAAATTCTTGAATAGTCTTGCCATTGTTCAAGAAATTTAACATCGAGTTTAAAAATCCTACTTTATATTTGCATTTCAGCGCGCGCATTATTTCGATATCCATAGGCTGAATGACGGACGTACAATTTAGAGGAAAGAATAATACGATACATTATCTTTCACTAAAACTTTGCACTTGTGCGTTCCAGTAGCATTTGCGCACGCTAAAATTGTTAGTCTCGCTTTGGAATCTTTGACACCAGTTGGAGCCTTCTCCGTAGAGGTTGCTAAAGTTTTTCGCAGTACATATTGCCAGAAAAGACCAGTTTTATCAGCGTTATAAATTTGAAGATAATTTTTCACTAGTAATGAGTTCAATGAATTCATCTGCAAATAGTTCAGCAGCTTAAGTATCAGCTGAAGCTTTTTCTGAAATTTTTAATTGCCTTACACCATGGCGATATTTAAATTTGGTTAACCAACCTGTCGAATATGTGAACTCAATTTTTAAGTTCACTTCATCATGAAATATTTTGGTTTGAGCCATTAGCGTTGGACCCGTCAATGGCATGCCCTCGCTGCGACGCTGTCTGACCTATTCAATCATCACTTTCTCATGCTGTAGTAATTACAGTCTGCAAAAAATGGTGAGCTGTATCAAATTAGAAGGTTAAGGCGCAGCGCAGTCTGCTACATTAACTGAAATTAGTTAGAATCAATGAAGAACGGGGTTAAAGTCAAGTAAAGACGATCACTTGTATATCTCACGAAGCGCGATGTCACCAGTTTCATCAAGAACAAATCAATGAAGATAATTTTAGCCTAGCTTAATAGACATTAGCTAGGCTAGCCGCTATACATTATTGGCTATGTACTCGTATCATAAGATTGGCGACGAAAGACAAGTTGTTTCGCTAAATTTTGTCTTGCTTCTATCGCGTACTGAATTAAGCCCGAATTGTATTAGTTTAGTTATTTATTATACCTACGTCTATTTCTTGCACACGCTTAAGGCTAATCTGAGTCCTGAATAAATAAACTCCCACATATACTTAAAGGCTCTTCAAGACGCAAGAGAAACATTCCGGCGTCGAAAATAAGACAGGCAAATCGACAACCTTGTATTCGGCGTAGATTTTGTAAAATCCCAAGGAAATTCAATCTCAATTTTGATTTGGGTTCTATTAAAATTATCCAGAAAGCTGTCCTATAAGGGAATTGAATTTTCTTGAAGCTTTTCACATTCACAAAAATTTATCCTGTTTAGTCAATGACTTCAGTCCAGTTGCAATCCAGCCTTCAAAATTCTACTAACTTAACCCTTCATTTTTATTTACTATTTCTGCCGATAGATGGCGCTATCGACTCTTCATTAACAAACTCTATTTTTAGCATAAAAAAAGAAATTTTTATTAAATTTTTCCTCGTCAACATTTCTTAGCGAATTTAACTTAAATCTGTAATCATCGCCAAGCGTCATGTCAGCAAAAGGTTGCCATACTCTTGTTATTCAATTTCTAATATTAAAAAAGTGCTTAGACATCGCTGCATGAGTGATACTCAAGTTATCATGTATTGAGAAACATGCGGTGATGAAAGCAAAATATAATAAATAATGATTCCCCAGATCGGCGTCAGGGATATAAAATACTAGTACGTGTAACGATGTTCCTATGTAGGACATTTGGGTTTGAGACGTATGTGAAGCAGATACGCAGCTACGGAGCCAAATTATTAATCACACAAATTTATGCTTAAATGATTTATTTCTTCAATAACGAGGTATTTTATTTAGTGCCTAAGTGAAATTAAGAATGGGGACTCCCCACATGTTTTACACTGACTTCCAAAAGTTAAGCACGAAGATGTAAAATGCCAAAAAATCAACAAATACTGCTTTGATTGACAAAAAATTCGGCAGAAAAGTAGTATATATATTTATGCATAAAGCAAAATCAATAATTATATACAGAAATGAAAACAATATTAAATTTTTGTAAGTTATCAGATAATGACATACTAGAGACTTAAACAGAATTATGTATAAAGTGAAAATAAACAGCATAAAATGAAAAAAAGGACATTCGTAGGGTATGTGATCCCCCCTCATCTGTATACAAAGTTTACACCTTGTGACTATGCTTTCAACCGCCGCAGAATTAAGCAATCGCCATTCTTCTTGTAGAGTAGTTTCCAGCTCAATAAGAGTGGCTGGATGTGAGAAACGTGAAGATACAGGACGGCCGAGAGCATCCCAAAGAATTTCAATGGGATTAATGTCGGGCGAATATGCTGGCCACACCATACGCGCAATCCCTTCACTCTCCAGGTAGTCATCGACGGTGTCAGCTCTATGGGGACGTGCGTTATCGTCCATTAAAACAAAAATAGGACCAATTGCTGCAGCGTACAATGGGTTCTAGGACTTCACCTCAATACCAGACAGCCGTCAAAGAACCCCATTTATTTAAAGATGTGCAGGTCGATGCGTATCCTAATGAAATCCCTGCCCCCACCATAATGCTTCCGCCTCGGAATGCGTGATGTTCGGTGATGTTTTGGGACTGATTGCGTGTTCGCTGTTCACGCCATATCCTTATACGCTTGTCATCTGGCTCCAGAGCAAATCTTGACTCATCAGTAAACATGGCATTGCCCCAGTCAGGAACATTCCAATCGACATGTTCCCGGCGCCACTGTAATCGTGCCCCTATTGATTGGGCGGATAGAGGGACACAAACTCAAGGTACCCGGGCGTACAGTCCACTCATATGTAATCTTTGGCGTACAGTAGCTGCAGATATCACCTTACCAATCGATGCTGTAACCATAGATGTCACATTTGTGGAGGTCACTCTGCGATTCCACTTGGCTACAATGGCAATATTAACAATGGAATGGAATAATCAATGGAATAACAATGGAATAATGGAATAATCTTCGGCGTTGGTTGTAACTCTTGGGCGACCGGCTACGAGCTTTCGGACAACTGTCTGTGTGGTTTGGAATTGTTTCCATAAACGTGAAATTACAAAATGATGAATGCCGAAGAAAAGAGCAACATCTGTGATCGACTGTCCTGCTTCAATGTGCCCCACAGCATGCCAGTGCTCAGAATCTTCCATTCGTCTTCTGGAAGTCATTGAAACATGTATGTCTTGAAAACATATTGTACGAAAGTTTTAGACACCTTCTATCAGCACTTATAATCAACTTCTGTAACCCTTCATAAAGCTGGCTTCTTATAAGACTGCCTTGTTTGCATATTTCTTGACATGAAAGCGCAATTGGCTGTTACCTAACATATTTGTATACTTCCATCTACCTTTGCAGCGAATTGCATCTTCTTCAATTCTGATTGGCTTCCGAAAATTAGCATTTTCCTCTCTGTGCTTAACTTTTGTAAGTGAGTGTATTATGGAAGTAAAAATCAAATGCGCATGCGTACCGCATACCAAAAAAAAAAGGCTTGTAGGTTTGAGGTTCGGATTTTTAGTTTTACCCGAAGAAAGGAAAATGTCAGTATAAGA
Organism: Stegodyphus mimosarum; assembly: GCA_000611955.2. Classification (NCBI taxonomy): domain Eukaryota; kingdom Metazoa; phylum Arthropoda; class Arachnida; order Araneae; family Eresidae; genus Stegodyphus; species Stegodyphus mimosarum. The sequence goes on from KK113888.1 coordinate 317,564, forward strand.
AATAATACAGGACTGTGAGTAGATTCAAAATTCCAAATTTTAAAATTTCTAAAATAGAAATCTAAAATTTTTGCTTCTATATTAAAATTTTATTCCTGTAAAAGAATGTTTTCTAAAAAATCTGCATTTACAATTTAACATGCATAGTTGTCTTCAGAAATATTTGTACTTTATTCTCAAAATTTTTTTTTAATTCTAGCTCCAACAATGTTGACTGTATAAGAACAGAATCCTTTTTTACTGAATTATTCTGGTACTAAAAGCATTCAGCTCGTATAAAGCTTTATCTTTAGACAATTTTTTTAACAGTAACTTTTCACTTATACCGAATTGTTTAAATCTGAAAGTTTGCGTTATTTATTTTATTTGTGCAATGTGATCATTGGTCTACGACCAACCGTTCAAAGGATATTTAGCCATACATTCTTTTTAAAATACCAAAATGTACTTAAAACTGGAAACTATTATAAATTTTAACACACTTTAAAATAGTAAAAATGTCAAAATATATTTTATTGATCTTGTTTGTAGGAGGAGGATAAAAATCTTGTTACTCTAGCAAATTCTGAAGCCAAAGCATATCGTCAGTCAGGAGGCAGCATATTTCTCGAGCCCGAATGCCTTACTGGTTCAGGTAAAATCAGTTTAAAGGAATTATTAAAAGAATTATTATTTAAAGAAATTTATTTTAAAAAAATTGTACAAAATTTATGGATTTTAGAAACCAGTTTGATTTATATGTATCAACGTAATTTGTATCATTACAGATTACGTTGAAATATTATTTTTGACGGCTGTATTTAGAACAGTAAAAAGCAAAATTCAGCTTTTATTTGATGAGGTTTTAGTCCAAAAGCTCACTGCAATATGAGAGACAAGTGAGTTGCTTTCTACCTTCAGAAGAAAATTATGTATCTCCTGCACTTCATTCATTTATTTTCTATTAAAAGTGAAACTAAAGTACGGAAAAATAAATTTCTGAGATAAGTATGTATATTCAATTAGTAAGGATAAATATTAACTCAATTACTGTAGACCTCTCTTTTTACGAAATATTAAAAGATTAACTATACTGATTTTCAAAATTAAGAGAATTTCCACATTTGATGGATTATCTTCAGAAGAGATTTTTATGAAATTTAGTACGGATATAGGCCGATGTAATACAAGAAAATACGTCATGCAACAATCATGGTACACGTATACGGTCGAATGTAAAACACATCTAGGAGGAGGATCTAAAGCAGAGCTTATAAGATCGAACAAAAAAAGAGACTAATAGTCAAAGTGTTTTCACATGCCCTCTAATAATCAAAGAGCTTTCACAACTTGGAATATGGCAGTTTCAGTCGCCTCGTCAGATGGTTTCTGCAACAATGCTATTTTCAAACCCTGGAGGGTTGTGGGTGAATAAAAGCAAGATGCAGTTGCCTTTCTAACAGCGTCCCAGATACGTTCTATAACTTTCAGGTCTAGAGACCTTGTTGGGAAGCCATTCAGTTTATATCCTCACCTTCCAAAAAGCCATCCACTAGATTAGCCGTATCGAGACGAGTGTTATCATCAATAAAAATGAACTCAGGGCCAACTGCATCCGCTATAAGGCTCTAAGATCGCTTTTCTGTGAAGTTACAGAACCTGTATCAAAAACTTGCCCACCAGTCCAGTATGATCCTCAAACCTCCATTGCCATACTTGTCCCTTTTTTGGATATTGGAGGTTAGGTTGTCAGGACTGAGTGTTCTGTGCATAGCTTTAGCAAACATTGTGAAGTAACCTACTAAGGTCCTGATCTGGAACAGGGAGCTGAAATGAACTTTGTTCTGGTGTAGATACTGTGCTGGAGAATAACTGCACTTGAAAGGGATTTTAAATCCTCTTTTATTAAAACAATATTATTTACACACTTCCCAACTCGGGAGCGATACAGAAAGTAAAAGACCACACTTGGGCCTAACTTAACAATCAGATAAATTTAAACTAGGCTAAATATAAATTTAAGTAAATCTTTGCTCACAGAGATAAATCGCGGAGTTGGCCTCTAACTAAATGGTGCGTAGCAAGAAAATACTAATACTAGACTTCAATTTATTTCAATATGCAATCACGTAGTAAGCACTATGGCTTATAATTTTAGCTGCTAGCTGGTCAGGCGAACGTCGAACAGAATGACCGTGATCCGAGACTAAAAGTTCTCTCACACTAAGAGGTTTCTACCTCTGGTTTAAATAGTACTTGGCTGTACTTCAAATTAGCATAAGCTGAAAACGCGCGCTTCTTCTGACGGGAAGTTGAAACAGAGAAGAGATAGAAAGATTTAAATTAAAATAAAACTTTGTTAGTTTAACTAAAACCTTACATACTTCCCGCCAGAATTGCGGTAGTTAAACTACTGTGGTCCAAACGGACCATGTTGAAACTCGCAATTCTAAACAAATAAACTCTTCTAAACTTAGGCCAACCCTTACAAGGCAATATCTGTTTGTGAAAACTGTTTTTTACAGACGACTCTTGCTTGATACAAATCTTCAATATTTTTATCCATCTAAGTCTTACTCCTTCCAGCAAAATCTGGAAGGAAAGGAATTTTAGTACAACATAACAGAAATTTCTAGGTACAATTCTTTATTTTTACCCGTGTAAATTCGCACACACACATTATCATTCAAGCACAATTAAATTCTTCCCCCAATGCTCTCTCACCGGTGTTGGATGAAAAGCAAACCGCCATTGCGGGTTTTCTGTGTTCGGGGGTGTTCAAATCTCCCACCTACGATCGACTAACATTAGTTAGAACTTAACATACGAGACCTCAAAAGACGCCCTATAACTAGCTAAACCTGAGGTTCTTACTAACTTTATGTCTAACACTTCAAGTGTATTTGGTGGAGAGCCTACTTAACACTTGCATTTTAAAATTACTCAAACGTTAACTTTTCATGCATACAATTCGCAGTTTGCACATATAATTTACATTGATATTGCACTTAACGTGTATTGCTAGCATAATATTATTTGTTACATTTTATAACACT
>KK113889.1:4958-31381 GCA_000611955.2 Stegodyphus mimosarum
TGAATGAAGAATTATTAAATTTTATTTATTAAATTATTATTATGCATTTATTTATTAAATTATTATTTCTTATGAGAAATATTAAACGGGTAACATAATGAAAAAAATAATGTATTAGTTTTTGATGATTAGTTTTATTCAACTGGATTTATACATTTTTTGTTAGCAATGCAACAGAAGTTAAAAAAAAATATATAACTTAATAATTTAGCTATGCATTTTTTAACACTGAAAAATATATTCTTGTTTAGAAATCATTTTGCAATTTTTTCTCTAGATGAGTAATTCATTATTATTATTGTTAGCCCAAAAAGGGCTGTTAGTCTCGAAATAGGATTTTGCATCCGTTCAGTATAAACGGCGTGACGATTTCGAAGTGAGCAGTGGCAACACTGTTCGAAATAAAGTATTTTTAATCTGTAGCACGCGAGACTGTCGCCATTTGGAAAAATGTAAGCTATTTATTTATCTTTCAATTTTAATTGACAAACTCGGCTCTTTATAGGCAGTGTTGCCGCGACCGGAAGTAAAATGCTTTTGTCTTCCACGCGCCAGTGTCTTGCTATTCAGTAAAGCTTAAGATATTTTAAAATTTAGTCTGGAAGGTTACTGAGTAATAAACTAAGCGATTTAAAAGCAATAAAGACGGTTCTTAAGAAAATTTCTTTTTACTTTTTAATGTTATTTATTTAAATAAACATGTATTAGAATCACGAGATGTCTAATTAGAAATGTTCAATATTTGTATGGAATTACAGTAGCTGCACTTATTAAAATCATTATGTATTTTTACTTTTTTAATATAACTAATTTAGGCGGTGAGCCGCGCGAATAAAAATATAAATAACAACATCTAATATCTATCAGGAATTTTAAAGGTATGCTGTTTTAAATATGTAAAGATTTTAATGTTCTACGACTTTCGAGTTACTCGAGATATATACGTTCTGCGTACAGACGTCACGCGAAAAATAGTCAAAATGGATATTTTTGTAGAAATATAGTATCTGCAATTTTTCGCGATTACAGTACGTTCTTTACTTTGTGCAAAATGGTTTAAAAAAAAAGAGAGAGAGAAAGAGCGAGAGAAAAAAAAAAGGGGGGGAGTCATGGGAATTTCTGGAAAATTCCAGTTGTTCTTTCACATATTCGTTTCTGTAAATTACATATAGTGTTACCCAATGTCATTACATTACAGAGTTGTTTTCCTGTACTGAAGGTAGTAAACATGTTATGCATTGTTTTATATTTGCATAAGTTATTTCATGTAGAGTAGTTTCCTTAATTTAAGCAACATCGTTTGTTCAAAAATACCGACGTAAAAATTGTAGTTTATCCAAAATTTGGCGTCTTGTTTATCCAGAAATCAAAAGAAATGAATACTTTTTCTATAATTTTCACTTTTCCGTGCGACTGAACATCCCCTTGTTCAGATACGAATTTTGATGTTTTCTTTTTCCACATTATGAACTATTTGTTGCTGTTAAATATTTTTATGAAAGCTCTAGGGGTGAGTCTATATATTCTAGGGATTGGATAGTTCGGAATTTTGATAAGCCTTAAGCGTTTTAGGAAGACGGAGCTTCGGCATTCATTCGATCGGTTATCGCAATTTCATACACCTTATGGATGTGGATGTGTGTGGGGGGAGGGCTGCAATTAAAGCCCTTCGGAATTTCCAAATCGAAAAGATCAAACATCGAATCGGAAAAATTCTATGTTTTCCTCCGTGTCTGCATTTCTGCCGTAAATTGCCAGCTTTTATAAGTCGTCTAATTTCCGTTGGTAAACCCACGCCGAAGCTCTGTGTTGTATGTGTACCCACAATCCATTGGGGCCGTCATTTGGAAAAGCTCCCTATTTCCAATGTTTTGATGTGCAAGTATCGATTCAGTTTTAGCTGCAGTGAGAAGAGGCAGAGGAGTAAAATGCTTCGTTGTTGTTGACTCCATTTCGCCTTGCCTGGACGGTGTCGAATTTTGCAGCACTAGAATCCGGCCATCTCGAAGTTGAAGTGCCATTTTTAGCTACCAGGGGTGATGTTAATCTCCAAATGCACTTTTTGTCCGTATCACATTAGTATCGGAGTCACTTTTCAAATTGTTGCCACAAAATCTTATCGCCTTGTATTATTAATTAAAAAAAATTAAATGTTTCAGATTTTAAATTACGTCTAAAGGGGCATTTTTTTAACGCTTTGTGTGTTACCTTTATTTATTAAATATCTTTTCTTCGCACTTAAACTATATTCAGTTCAACAGCAATATCGCAAAATAATTTTAAAATGAGCATATCCAAGGATTAATTATTACGGAGTGCCTAGTGTAAGGAACTCTCTACCTCCACATCATAGTTAATAAAAGGGAGCAGAAATAGGAAAAAATACATGAAAGACGTTAAGGAAAAATAAAAAGGAAGTCAACATGACTTGAGAAAAATTACAGAGACAAAAAGAACTTTATTATAAGTTCGAAAAAATTAAACAGCGATTAGCGAGATTCGATTTCGGGACCTTTCGGTCTCGAGTCTAACGCGCTAACCACTGAGCTAGGGAGAATACAGAAAACAAAAATCTGAAAGCTTTCAGATTTGACACTGCGCCCAAACGGGCGTTTTTTTTTAACGTTTTGTGTGCTGCCTTTATTTATTATATATCATGTTTTTCACACTTAAACCATAAAATTCAATTTAACAGCAATATCACGAAATAATTTTGAAATGAGCATACCTTTAGAATTTCCGACACACAGTTCCGCGTGCTGAACTTTTTTTTTTTTTCCCTTCGTAAAGTGTTGCCATTGCTCGCTTTTAAATCGTTGAGTTTGTTAATCAAAAATTCATTTAAAGTTTTACTAAATATGAAATAGATAATAAAACTAATTCCAAATTCGGGCTTTCCATATTCGGGTCGAAACGTACGTTATTCAAAATTGGATGGCTGTAGGTATCTTTGTTTTATCACAATGCGAGAAACATGCGTACATATATGCAGATTCTTCATTATTTAATTTCTTTAAATATAATACAGGGCAATAACGTTTGGTGGCAACAATTTGAAAAGTGAATGGGACATTTACAGTGAATCAGCGCAAAATACCAAAACGAAAACAATAGCCCTTCAGGGATAAAGCCCCTTTGTACTAAAAAAACTGAAAGTTTTTAGATTTTTTTATCACGCCCAAAGGGACTTTTTTTTAACGTTTTGTGTATCGTACTTAAACCATAAAATTCAATAGCAATATCGCAAAATATTTAAACGAGCATATCTTTAGAATTTCCTATACACAATCTCGCGCGCTGGAGATAATTATTTTTTCCCCTGTACAGTGTTGCCACTGGTCGCTTTAAAATTGTTGAGTTTCTTAATCAAAAACTCATAATAGTAAATATGTTACGAATTATAAATTATCTATTGCAAAATATGAAATAGATAGTAAAACATATTCCAAGTTTTCGACGCAAAACGCCGTTTGGGCTAATAATGAAAAATCTATAAGTGTATGCATGTTGCTCCCGCTGTGAGGAAACTTCGACACGAAATTCTCCACCCCACCTCGAAAATTTTGGATGTAATTTTTTTTTTTATTTATTAATTTACATTTTGTACAAATTTAATTAATTTCTGATTAACAAACTCCGCGATTTGAAAGCGACCAGTGGCAGCACTGTTCGAAGTAAAACATTTTAATCTCCGACTTGCCAAACATTTGCCTTCCGGAAAAGTGTAAGGTAGTGTAATCTCAATTGTAATCCACAAAGTCCGCTGTTTGAAAGCAATGTATTGCCAATTCGTCAAACAGAATACTAATTATCTTCGCGCGCTCGCGTGTTGCCATTTTCTAAAGCGTAAGATTTTAACTTTCAAATTTAATTTTAGTAGTCCAACTGACTGAAAAACAATAAATGCAGTTCCTAAAAATATATTTTCTTCTTTAATCTGGTAGGTTTAAATAAAAATGCTGCATTTAAGTCCGGGAATGTCTAATTAGAAATATTAAAAATTTTTTAAGAAATGCTGCTACTGGCTGGAGACGTTAAAATCTTTATATACATTTTACTTCCTTGTACGAAGTAAAAAAGAAGTATTGTAATCGCGAAATATTTCGGATATTATATTTCAACGAAAATATCCATTTTGACCGCTACTGAATGCAATTTAACGATGCTTTCCCATGACATCCGTTAAGTAAGGACAGAATAAAGGACTCTTTTTCCTCCAAAAAATTATAAAACTGATTTAAAATAAATTCTCAAGAGATTTTTTTTGTGGCGTCTGTACGTACGTACGTTTATATGTATGTATGTATCTCGCATAACTCAAAAGCGAATAGCCTCAGAATGTTGAAATTTTGTATATAGGACTACTATAACATGTAGATGTGCTTCTGTAATTTTGGTTGCAATCGGCCGCACCAAAAGTGCATAAATATATATATATATATATATATGCCTACTCTGTTACTCGGCTCAGTGAGCTCCGTTTTTTTATTGTTATATATTGGTAAATTTTGCATTTTTTGCTTTAAAAATGATTGAATTATGTTGTTCTTATCATCCGGTAAGGTTTTTATGCCTGTAGTAAATATGCATGGAAGAATTATAGAATTATCAACAATTTAAAAGTTGTTTAAGTGCAGCTAAGCCTAATAATTTTGCCCATGGAAGCCATATTTGTTTACATTTAGGAGAATAGCGGATTTGCTGCCAATCTAGGAAAATTAAGCTTCGCAACAACAAAGATAACGCCTTCTTTTATTACTGCTATTTAAATCATGCTTAATCCATTCAGGAATTTATTCGAGGAAATAAGTGTTTAAGATTTACTTCGTAATTTTTAATATAGATATTTTGAGTTTTTATGTATTTTTGCCTTGTCGCGAAGTGAGAACTGAATTAATTGTAAGAGAAATACTGAATCGTTAGTTAAAAACTGTTTCTTTTTTTGTTTGTTTGTTTAATTCCTTTTATATATAGTTTTAGATTTATCATAGTATTTGAATAGAACATGTGGCAACGATTATATAATTCTTCGGATGATATACATAATTTCTGTGCGTTCTGATTTATAATATGAATGAGATGTAACACTTGTTAAGTGAACCAACCTAGCGCCAGAGTGTCGCTGTGGTAAATACATATACTATAGTGAATTTTAAAGAATGCATTTATTCTGTTGTGGTTTATGCGCTATCGACGAAGTAGATTTTATTCAATCCAATAACATTAAATGAAATACAAAATGCGTATAATTTAATATTTCGTACAAGGAAGTCATGTGGTGCACACATAGTTCAATCCAATATATATTGCATTTCATTTAAACTTTGCATTTCATTTACTGTATCGGAAATTCTAAAGATATTCCGTTTTTACTTATTTTGTGATTTTACTGTTGAATTTTATATGGCGTCATCGTCAGTACGGAGAAAGCGATTTTTAAGAATAAAGGTAAAAAGACAAATAAAAATTCTGTTAGCAGAAGTGAGTCTAAGAGGGGAAAACAGCCTGCGATGCTCAGCGAGCGCATAAAAAAACTTAACAAATCCTCTAGTGCGACGTTAAATCTGAATCCTTTCAGATTTTCTTTCTTTTCTAACAGGTTTTTATTTATATATATATATATATATATTTTTATGTTTTCTTTCTTCCATGCAAAATTCTTTACATGGATTTTTAAGAAGGAAAGTGGGTAGTTGATGAGTCATTGTTTCGAGTCGGCTATGACCGTTTCTTTTCCTTCAGATTGTAAGATTGTAACTTATTTTTGACTCATATAACTGGTTTTTATCAGTATAGTAAGTGGATTTTACATTTCGGCGAAATACATTTACTGCGATGTTAAGATATTCGCTATGTTGTTCCAATTTTATTGGACTCCTGTGTTGAAAGAATTAGTCATGATTATGTAACACACAGGGATTAACAACTAGGCGGAACTCCCTGGGGGGGGGAATGCAGTGAGCCTTTTATTTACTTTATTGTTAAGTATTTAGTTTTTGTTTATGAATATCAGAAAATCTGATGTGTACACCACATGACTTCCGTGTACGGTATATTAAATTGTACACATTTTGAATTTCATTTCAACTTATTGGATTAAATTAAATCTTGGATAATTTCTCAGATCCAGCTGTTAATTAATCTAAATGTCGATAATGTAAACTGCGTTTATTGCTTTTAAATCCTTTACTTTATTAACGAGCAACATAGAGATTAATTTCAAAGGAAAAAATTAAGTATATGTTATGCCGAATGGCAAACACTGGCGTCGTAGATAAAAATATTTTGTTTCGGGGAGTGGCGCAACGTAGATTTTTTTTAAATAATTGAGGTTGTTGATTAAATTTAAAAGCCTAACATCTTACGCTTTTCCGAATGGCAACACATTTCTTTTAAATCGCTAGGTTAATTTCTTTTTTTTGGGGGGGTCTAGAAAAAGTCGTGGTTATTTGGCGCATAATTCGGTCCTCTGAGGCGTCGCCCTCCCTTAAAACTGACACTGTGTGTAAGAGCACTGAACACCGGTTAGTTTGCCTTACGTTGCGTTCCACGTGACTAAATAAATAAAAAAATTAAAAAAATCTGAAAGGTTTCAGATTTTAAATTACGTCCAAAAGGGCGTTTATTTAACATTTTGTGTGTTACCTTTATTTATTAAATACCATGTTCTTCGCACTTAAACCATGAAATTCAGTTCAACAGCAATATCGAGAAACAATTTTAAATTGAGCATATCTTTAGAATTTTCGGTACACGCTTTCACGCGCTGGAGATAAAAATGTTTTTCTGTACAACGTTGGTATTGCTGGCTTTGAAATCTTTGAGTTTGTTAATGAAAAATTCGTTAAAGTTATTGAATTGTTATTTTACAGGATATTGGATGAATTTTCATTTTGAATAACATAAGGTTTATCCTAATTTTATTAACAGTTATTTTAAGTTTATGCACCTGTTCTGTCTTTCTAGTTTCAGCTTACAATTTCCTACCAGAATGTAATTTCAGAAACGCAGTGAATGGAAATGAGTTAGAGTACTATTTAAGTCGATGTTTCACCGACTTCGAGAGAGAGAAAATCTGAGTTTCTGACTAGTGCGCGTTTGCCTTTTGACTGCATCTCTCTTAGCTTTGCTATGCTCGGCCATACTTTAGGCCCTTATTTGGCTTCGCCGACTTAATTAAGATTTAGGGGCCAGCTACTTAGAGTCTTAATATCTTCGCCTATATCTTCAGTCAGCTTTATTTAAGCTTAGTTTAGTTTAATTTTTTAATTATTTAAGTTCAAGCCCAAGTGGAGGCTTTGCTGTACGTTCCGCGTTAGGAACTGATTGTATTTATTCTGAGGAATAAAGGGTAGTTAACTCTCCTAAGTCTTACGTATTTCTTCACACACTAAAACGGTTATTCGCTTGTTAGTGTTTGTGGGGTTCAAGAATTGAACATTGATTTAAATAAGTAAAACCCCACAAATGTTTTGTATCTTGTGTATATTTGAAAACTGAGAAAAATATATGATGTAATTCAAAAAAAAATTAATGCTTTTAATTAGATATATCATGATTTAAACGCATTTTTATTTAAATCATTCCGACTAAAAAAAAATTTTTTTAGCCCAAAGGAGCGTTAGCTCAGAAGGGCTATTAATTTCGTTTTGGCATTTTGCATTGATACACTGTAAATATCCGTATCACTTTGCAAACTGTTGCCACCAAATATTATTGCCCTGTATTATATTTAAAGAAAATAAATAATGAAGAATCTGCATAAATGTATGTATGTTTCTCGCATTGTGATCAAACGAAGGTACCTAGAGCCATCCAATTTTGAGTAACGTAATCCTACATTAAATACGGGCATTTGGAAACCCTAATTGGAATTTTTTTGTTATCGATTGCATATTTTATAACACTTTAACGAATTTTTTATTAAGAAACTCAACGATTTCAAAGCTAGCAATGACAACACTGAATTGAGTTTTATGGTTTAAGTTCGAAGAACATGATATTTAATAAGTAAAGGTAACTCACAAAACGCTAAAATAAGCCCCTTTAGGCGTGATTTAAAATTTGAAACCTGTAGATTTTATTATTATTATTATTACTATTATTATTATTATTGTTATTATTATTACAATGACGTCTGTCTGTCTGTGTGTACAGGGTGGTCACAAAAGAAACTTCCTCGATATATGAAACTCTACCGGCCCACAAAATTTAAAAGCTTTCAGTTTTTTTTTAAATGCCTGTCTTTTGTTTTTAAATTGCTTCATTTTAATTCATAACAAACAGGTTTGGATTTAAGAATATGTATCTTACATGATGATAAATGAAAGATATGTTTGAAAAAGAAAAATAGTAGAGTTATTTGAAAAAGGGGAAAAAATATAGAGCATTATTCGATAAAAACATTGAATGTTTTGGATTAGATGTTTCATAAATGAAATGCATTTTTATTTAAATCAATCCGACTGCAAAGTCAAAAAAGAATATTCTTAAGAAGTGCATGTATTGTTTTTAATTAATAACAATTGATTAAATATGAAAGAATATTATCTTACATTTTTCGAAATGGTAAAAAAAAAAATGAAACAACGTAAAATCATGTTTCGAGAGTATAGACCTTTTAGGCTAATAAAAAAAAATTAAATTAAATTAAAAGCAATTCTTCATCATTGTTAATTATTAATTACTAGCGTGACTCGTCAAATGACTCTAGTTGGACTCATTAAAATCATTACCCCTTTCTTTTTTCCCCCATAATAAGCATTTTAGGCGGTTGTCCGCGCATGCGCTAATTGGAAAAATGAACAGATTGCTACGCAACTGTGGTTTTAAAAAATCAACTCGAGAAGCGTACCTGATAAAATTACATGCATTTTATTTTTATTTTTTAAACTGAACGCGGTCGTTGAAAGTTATCGAAAATTTAAACTTTGAACAGAATGCTTTCCTGATAAATAAGCTTGTGTTTTAATAAAGATCTGTCGTTCTTCCTCTCGTTCTTCTGTTTTTTGAGGGATGATAGCCCTGTGTCCATTTTGTATTTAAAATCGTTCAACTTGTATATTTTCCCCGCTAGTCGCCTGAAATAATTATTATGAAAAAGGAAAAGAAATATATATATATAGTAAAAGAAACAAAGAATATTCGAAGGGCTTCAGATTTTAACGTCTCACCTTAGGATTTGTAAAAATTTTTTATTCCCTCACAGGTTACCAATCTGCTCTTGGACTGACTCCTAACATTTTTCAAGTCTTTTTATAGCTTTATCATTAAACATCGCTTTCTTTGCCTTTACGCCACAAAAAATCCAAGAGCTAAACTGTGATATATTTCAAAACAGCATATCTTTAGAATTTCCAGTTGCGTGTTATTGGTTGGCATACTTCATTTTATATTCGCTGTATTATTGCTTTGAAAACTAGCCGTTCGAGCGATTTCCTGAAAGAATTATCATAAAATGATTTCAATGAGTTCAGCTAGTGTATTTCATCAATACCGAATATTTCTAATTGTATATCTCGTGATTTGAATACATTAAAAATATTTTTAAGAAATTCGATTTGCTATTCAATAACAGCAAAATTAATTCGAAAGTTATATATTTTACATATTTTACGCTTTACTGAATGGCAACACGTTGGTACGTGGAGATATAAACTATTTATTTGAGCCAGTGGCAACACATTGCTTTCAAATAGCGGAATTTGTGGATTAAAATTGTAGGGTAAAATATCTTAATTTTGCCGAATGGCAGCAGTCTGGCACATTGGAGATAAAAGTGTTTTATTTGGAACTGCGTTGCCATTGCTTGCTTTAAATCGCTGAGTTTGAGGAATACGTTAAATTTGTACAAAATGTGAGATGAATGAAAATGTAGAATAATGAGTTAAGTCGGTTGGTGCTCCAACTTCAGTGTCTTTGTGCAAATTGGGACCGAAAGTTAAGTTGCCATTTTATGCACCGAAAATTTTGTCTTCCTGCCCGTTGACTGAATTGCTTGTTTCGGAGTTGAAGCCTTAATTTTAATTGCAAAAGAAAAAAAAAAAAAAATTTAAACTGTTTTTAACTGTATTAGTTGTTTTAGATTTTCTGTAGGTTTTACAGTTTTTATTGAAGAGTTTTGAGTTTTTATGTATTTTTGCCTTCCGCGAAATGAGAACTGAATGGATTGAATGAGAAATATATTTCTAATGGAACTGGTGAAAGTAAGTTTAAATGAAGTGTAGCAAAATATGTGTATAATTTAATTGGCCGTACAATGAAGTCGTGGTGTTCGCATCAAATTCCATTTTAATAAAAATTGCAGTAGATGGTTAAATTACACATATTTAGCGTACAGTAGAAACTATTGGTAAATTAATCATAAAAAATATATGAATCTAAATGGTATGTGCAAGATGGAGCATCACTTGAAATTCATGAGTTAGAATGCTATTTTTTTAGCCATTTTATTCTCCTAAACCTCCAAAGCAAATAAATAAATATTTGATTTTGTTGAAATGTTAGTGAGGGTTAAATCTTGTTTGCGTTTTATATACGTAAAACGGAGTATATCTTTTTTTTTTTTTTTTACAAAGGGGCTATGTCCCTGAAAGACTATTGTTTTAGTTTTGTGATTTTGCGTTGATTCATTATAAATGTCCGATTAACTTTTCAAATTGTTGCCGCCAAATGTTGTCGCCCTGTGTTATATTTAAAGGAAGTAAATAATGAAAAATCTGCATAAATGTATGTATATTTCTCCAAGTATGATAAAACAAGGTACCTAGAGCCATCCAATTTTGAATAACGTACGTTTCCACTCGAATATGCGCATCTGGAAGCCCATATTTGGAATTTGTTTTATTATCTCTTTCATATTTTGTAAAACTTTAACGAATTTTTGATGAACAAACTCAACGATTTAAAAGCGAGCAATGGCAGCACTCTACGGGCGATGGGGGGAACCTTTTATCTCCAGCGCGCGGAACTGTGTATCGGAAATTCGAAAGATATGCTCATTTTAAAATTATTTTGTGATACTGCTGTTGAATTGAATTTTATGGTTTAAGCGCGAAGAACATGATATTTCATAAATAAAAGGTAACGCACAAAACGTTAAAAAAAAAAAACAAAAAAAAAAAACGCCCCTTTGGACATAATTTAAAATCTGAAACCTTTCATTTTTCCCCCCTCCTCCCTCCTATGACAGTTATATCTTGTTTTCATTTTACATAGTTAAACGGAGGGTATATTTTTTTAAGGCGCACACTGGCGAGTGGATGATAAAAGTATTTTATTTCTGGTAGTGGCACCACTTTGATTTTAGTCACGTAATTTTTAGCGTAAATTTAAATCTCACACTTCGCAGAATGGTAGTTTATGATTATTCTTTCTATAGTATAATTTACTTTTATGTACATGTTGCTAATTCCGTAATCGTAGTTTACGTTGAACTTTGCGTGCATGACAAGGGTTGCGGATGCAGTTAAAAAGCAGGTGGTAAGTGCAAGTCATTGGAACGGAACTGCCGGATGTGACTAGTGTTATAAAATTTAGATTGTAACTTAATATTTTCAGAAGATTTGAATCATTTGCATGTTTTCGTATTCTTATGGATGCTGTATCGTTTTTGTTGACTGTAAAGTAGGTTCAGAATTGAACTTGAAATCATTTTATGATTGTTCTTGCCCGTTTTTCCCCCTTTCCATTGTTTTCAGTTATCAGCTATTCTTTGAAAAGATCATGGAATAGAGACGGTTTACATTTAAAATATTGTGTTTGCTAACTATAGAGCTCATATTATTAACATAAAATGTTGCTAAAATAAATTGCATATTCTGTGTTAAACATTTTTCTGTACACCATGTCTACAAAAGTCCTTACACAGTGTTGCCACCTTTTCAAAATAAAATTGCTCACGCGGACGTTTTAAAATTAGAATATTTATAAAAAAAAAGTTGTTGTTTATATATGTTTATTATTATTATTATTTATTTTTAGTAAGAGAAAATAAATATATTTCCTATTTTTTATTATTTTAAATTTATTATTAGTTATAATTATTATTGTATTACTATAATAATTATAACTATACTATATAATTACTATAATAATTATTAATATTATAGTAATAATTATTATTTTATTACTATAATATTTATTTATTCATTATTTATTAAAAATATTGAATTAATTAAGTTTAAAATTAGTAAACCGCTTTGTTTACTTTTCCTGTATTAAAGAAAATCACAGTAGCAAAAAACTATTAATTATATCGATTAAACGAAGTTTTACTTAGCAGCGGCAAGATAAAAATTATTAATTTTACCTTTTTAATGGCTTATTTTCTTTAATTTGTACATTTATTATACATTAAATAGTACATAATACGTATTGAGAACTTGTTTACTTACCGTGTATAATCAAAATAGAAACTAAAAACGTATGAAGTCACATTCACTTTACAATAAATAGTATTTGTAGGTTTGCAGTTTACAAATCCAAAATTACATTTTCTCTCAGCCCTGGCCCGTGATGTCCCATTTCAGGCTTTCTGGAGGTGCCAACAAAATTTGCGCCATTTCAGGCTTTTTCGTCCTTTTTCAGGTATTACAAATGATAAAAAATCGTACTATTTTATCCTTTCAGTTTTAGCCTTTCATTACAGTTGGTGGAAGACATTGACGGAGTAAAGTTGTAAGGTAAAATTGGCGTATTTTAAGTTACTCCGGAATAAACAACGAGCAAAACAATAAAACCTAAGAAAGAAGACATAAAGAACAACTATTTTAGCCCATAAGGAAACCATATTTTTTTGATTTAATACAATCTATTTCTTTTTATATCACATAATATTCTTCTCTTAAATGCAAATCTCATTTTTAAGAGTGCTTTAAAATAATTAACGCAGAGCGTAATCCCAGAAGGGTTATTAGTTTCGTTTTTGCATTTTGTGGCGTTTCACTGTAAACGTCATTTCACATTCCAAGTTGTTGCCACCAAATGTTATCGCCTTGTGTTATATTTAAAGAAATTAAATAATGTAGAATCTGCATAAATGTATCTATGTTTCTGGCATTGTGATAAAATAAAGGTTCCTAGAGCCATCAAATTTTGAATAACGTACATCTCCAAACGAATATGGCCATCTGGAAGCCCAAATTTGGAATTTGTTTTATTATCTGTTTCATATTTTGTAAAGCATTTATGAGTTTTTGCTTAAGAAACTCAACGATTTCAAAGCGAGTAAGGGCAGCACCGTAGGAAAAAAAGACATTTTTATCTTATGTATCGGAAATTCTAAAGATATGTTCTTTTAAAATTATTTTGTGGTATTAATTTAAGTAATGAAAGGGTTTTTTACTTTCAAGTGAAAAAGCTTTGGGAAGCTGGCAGTAAACCTAAGAATTTGGGAATACTGGGCAGGCTCACATTATAGGAGAAAACCTTGCATTACCAGCAGCTAAACATATCGTTTTTTAAAGATAATTCAGTATAAAAGGCGGCTAATAAACTTAATAACATTCTGTTATCAAATGATAAAGTAAGTCGACAAATTAATGAAATGGCATATTCCATAAAAAAGATACTTACTAAAAAAATAAAACAGAGTGAGTATTTCGCGTTGCAGTAGGTTGAAAATACTGATATAATGAACTTGTTTAATTATTAGTTTATATACCTTTCGAAGAAGATAAACGAATTGCCGAAGTGTGTTTATTTTGTGAATGTCTTCATGATAGAGAAACTCCAAATTAAATCTTCAAAGTAATTGGTAGTTTTATGTCTGAGAATGATATTCCTTAGAGTAAGTGCATTGCTGTATGTAGTGGTGGAGCTCGGGCTTTAATTCCGGTATTATTTCTCAAATAATAATAATAATAATAATAGGACCTGAAACTAAATTTACTCATTGCTTCATTCGTCGTGAAGCTTTAGTAGCCAGAACAATTCCTGAAACCTGAAAATCGTTTTGAATCGAACTGTGAAAATGTTAATATTATTAAAATTACGAATATTTACGATTTTATATTAAGAGATGGGCAGTGAATATGAAACGCTTTTGTTACATTCCGAAGAATGGTAGTTATCCAGAGGCAAAGTTTTAATTCGTCTTTTTGAAATTCGATCAGAAATTCAAATTTTCCTCTGCGATTAAAAAAACTCGAACTAATAATAAAAAAATTGGATAATAATATTTTAAGCTTTTCACCACCTTTAGAAAGTTTACTAACAGAAAATAATTTGAAAATAAAAGAAGACTTAGCGTCCGACATTAAAAAATCATTGTTTTCATTGATAAATAATTTCAACATATACTTTCCCGAGGATTATGAAAAAGAAAATTGGATTAGAAATCCATTTTCCAAATGTACCTGAAATTTTATCTCGTGAAGGAAAAGAGCAATTGATAGAAATTTCCTGTGATCGAACTCTTAACTGAAGATTTAAAAAATAATACGCATGCAAACTTTTGGCTGAACCGAAAAAAAAGAATTTAAAGGCATTTCAAATAAAGATATTAAATGTTTATTGCCGTTTGCTCAAACTATTTGTGTGAACAAGGATTTTCTTCTATGTCATGTTTAAAAAATAAATACAGAACAAAATTAAAAGTGGATCCTAATTTACTGTTAAAAAGCTAAGTGAAATAAGACCAGATTTAAAGAAATTGATCTATCTTAAACAGGCCCAAAATTCGCACTAAATTTTAGAATCAAAGTATTATAACGTAAATCTTAAAGATAATTAAAATGATAACCAATTTTTAATCTAATATTTTTTTTATGTTTGCATCTTTAATACAATAGCCAATAAGTTGTGCAAATGGCAAAATATATATTTTTTTTCAATATTTGGTTCGATGGTACGCGTTAGTCAAAAGATACAAAATTGAAATTTTACTCCTTCCGGTGAAATAAAGCCTTGATAGTTGAATTTATGTTTTATGGTAATTAAGAGAGGATTCTATCATTAAAAAAAGAACATATTGTCTGAAATGGTAAAGATTTTGACTGCCTAATAATTTTCCTTTTTGTACATTACAGCTGCATCATGAAATTCAACTCTTTCCTGAAATCTTTGCTCATGACGGACAGACACTGAAGCGTAGCGGAAAACACGTAAGTGGGGGAGAGTAAAAACTAACTCTCGTTTCCTCCCTCCGATGAAATTGCGTGGATTTAAAACTGCTACTACTGCGTGCTTACCTATGATGTTGTCTGCCTTTAAATCAAACAGTCGTTCTTAACTGAATACGTTATGTAAATCTCTACTATTAAATAATGAGGAAACTGTACGTATATATGTTTGTTCCTCTCGTAGCGAAAAAACGGCTGCATCGATAGCCACCTAACCTCCACACTAATATATGCACTTCGAAGCCAGAATTTTGAATTTCGAATTAGTTTTGCATTTATTTAGTATTTCGGGAGAATTTAATGAACTTTTTGGTTAACATTTGAGCGGTATCAAAGCTTAGTGTAGCCACTCTGCTAATGAATAGTTACTATAATAGAGTAATTAATTATAGAGTTTACAATAGATGCTAATAAAATAGACAGTAATTAGCACTACAGAGTAGTAATTAGTAGTAATGGGGTCATTGTTAGAGAGTAATTGTTAATAATATAGTAATTGTTAATAGTATAGATATTATTTATTAATATCAGAAGTTACAGTACAGAGATTTTTAGTAATAGTATAATCATTGTAAAGTAATTAGTAATATATATAGCAGTTGTTAGTTTTATGAAAATAAGCTTTATTAATATGGTAATTACACATGGTATTTACACGTTTTTAGAATGACTTCGGGGCCGTTAATTAATGTTTAAAATGTAAAAAGTATTTTTTTAAATGTCCTACTTGGTAGCATTTTTTTTTTCTTTCTGGACTATAATTGTTCATAGTGATTTTCATGGTTTGGGTAAAATTTCCAGTGGAATTGATCTCTGTTAAGTTTCCGTTACTTTCCAAAGTCCATTCATCGTGATGGGCTTGCGCTTAGAAGGAGCCCTTTTCCAGAGACCCTAAGGCACGGTAGTCCATAGGTTATAACGTCTTTGCGTTGCTACGTCTCTGTATAAATGTTGAATAAGAAGTGTAAGAGTCTTTACGCTTTGATGATGCTCGGTTGAAGATCCTGGCGCTAGAAATACCTTAGTGTTTTTTTTTTTTTTTAATTTACAGCATAAATAATTTGATGTTGGACCAGACTGGTGAAATTTCTTAAAACAGTTCACTGAAAGACGAAACGTCAGGGAACTTTGCGGGAATAAGTTGCAAAGGTACGTGTGCAATACCTATGTCAGACTTCGTTTTTTCAAGGAATGCAGTGGTACTTCTCTGTATGACTAGTTGCTTTCTCTGGATGAAGTTTCATTTTTTGAAAGTCGCTGGGATAAAGATAATGGAGTTTAAATATCGGACGTAAAGCTTTTTCTTGGTAGGTATGTAAGTTCGTTGAGTTGATAGTTAAGTAAAATTTTCTCTTTCTTCTTGTTCTTAATTTCCCGTTCTAAGAGAACTTTTACTAAAGCTTTTTGGCATTAGCAGATACAAGTTTTTTGTTTTCGATAATAAATAGACTTTTTTTTTGTTGTTGTTGCAGTCATTTAGGTAAACCCATGCTTCATAGAAATTCATGATGTATTTCCTTTAATCTCCTGCTAAGTAGTTTTCGTACAGGGTTCTACAGATTGTTATGCGTTCAGTCCGATGCCTTGGCAAACGCTAATGAACATTATGTTCTTTTTAGTTTTTTTAAAATTGTAATTTTGATTTACCAAGTGTAAAGGTATGAAACGCGGATCTTTTTCCTAAAACAGACGTGCTAAATTCGAGAAAAGGATAAAAAGTGTTTTATTGAAAGTATGCTCAATCGCTTGTTATACATTTTTTCCCATCATTCGGGCAATTAGTGAATAACACGCCTGTAAAATTCTTCCCTTTTACTGCCAATTTCAATTTTATTCATCGAGACACTTTTCTTATCTTCGTATACGAACCAAAGCATTGCTCAGCGAGTGCGTGACCCATCGATGCAAACAAGTGATAACTGGAAGGGGCCAAGTCTGGTGAGTAAACCGCACAGGGTAGAACTTCCCAGCTGAGTGCTTCCAAAGTGTCACGAACCGTTTTTGCCGTATGTTATGGAGCATTGTCATAAAGAAAAATGACTTTTGTGTTACGTCTTTCGGTATTCTGGCCTTTTTTGAAGCAGCAAACGGTTGAAGATGGTCAACTGTTGTTGGTAATGGTTAGTATTCATCGTTTCCCCATGTTTTAACAGCTTATAGTAGACCACGCCTCTCTGTGGTCCCACCAAACTCGGAGCGTCCTTTCTCTGTCGAAGCGATTCGCTCTTGCAGTCGGATCTGAATGGTGCGCCTGTGTCTACCCATGATTTTTTGCGCTTGGGATTTTCAAAATAGATCCACTTTTCGTCTGCTGTAACTATACGTTGCAAATACGGCTTCCTTTCGTACCGAGCGGGCAAAATGCCATGTGTGATTTTGCGCTTTTCCATTTGCCTCTCGTTCAACAAATGTGGTACCCGTCTTTTGTATCTTTCCCATCTCTCGTAGCCGATTGGAATCAACTTGTTGACTAACGCCCAATTGCTTGGCGAGTTGTTTCTATGTTAGCGAATCATTTTTTGCCCAACGATGCTTGCAGTTCCACATCTTAGTACTTTTTGGCTGTTTTCTGCGTTCCTTGTCTCTGCAGCATCGAAGTTACCACTTTTGAAACTCCGAAACCATCGGTCACACGACGTGCGATGGAGCATGTTCACCGTATAAGCTTCTTGAAGTAATCGGTATGATTCAGCGGCAGTTTTCTTCAAATAAAAACAAAAAAATGAATGCTGTGCGCGAATTCTCTTTGTTCGGTATAAATTTCGACATATTGAATACAGCAACGCAATACTATACACACACTCTCCCAATTTATCACTCGCTATACGCATCTAACAGTTGATGATGACGCAACAAAATGGCGCAGTGTCTAAAGTACAAGCTGCATTGGTGCGCCATCTGTTGTCTGAAATCCGCATTTCGTACTTGTACACCTGCTATTATTTAATCTATGGTTGTTACAAATGTATTTAAAGACAACTAGTTGATTCAATTCATTTCTTTATCGGCGGATTTTCTCTCGTTACAAATGATTTCACCTCAGAAACATAAAGAACGGTATGTACACTGCGAAGAAAAAAAAAGAGGGATGGGGGGACAGTTCTATATCTTCCATTCTACTGGGCCAATTGACGAAATTCAACATGCGTTTTTCGTGTCTCGAAAGGGCGACTGAGGATGTGTATTAGATTTATATATAGCATTCTTCTAATATAGGTATTTTGACATAAAATTGGACTTTTTCTGAAATGACATGCCAGTGTTTTTCCATATTTCGATTCTACTACTCCAATTATGACAGACTGCCAGTTGTAATAATTGCACGAGCAGTTTTTTAAGAATTAGCTCTCGATATATTAACTCCTCAATGTTAATTGCATGTGGTATATGTTTATGAATATTCTTTTTTTTTATTAAGCTTATTTGATTCTTCCTTTTGTATTTCGAAATTTAGGTTGATTCCAAATAAAATTCGCCCATTTTTATGACTCATTTTTAAAATTTGTATTTTTAAATAATTTTTTTTTAATCTTTCGAAAAAAGATTTGTTATAATCTATAAAATTTTTTCCATCCTCTCAAAGTAGATGCATTTCTAAGCATGCTTGCAAAAAATTTGAGTTTCTCATTCAAAATTTCATAAGATATGCATGAATTTATATATTGGAGCGTTTTAAAATATGGGATATTTGTTGAAAGTGATAAAACAACAAATGTCGTTTAGGCACTTTGCTAAAATTATGTTGAAAGTAGGAGCAATGTGATTTGTTTTCCCTCATACGCAATGTAAAAAGGGAATGGAAAATAGGTTTCCATTTATTAAGATATTCCCCAAGTGAATTATTCTTGGCGCAAACTAAAAAAAATGCGCCAAGATAAATTTTTAATTTCTTCGTAAATTTCGCACCAAATTTTACAAAATTTGAGATTTAGGCATAATTTGAGTCGTAGAATCGAAATATGGGGGAAAAAAAAGGCATGTCATTTCAGAAAAAGTCCGATTTTGTTCCATAATACCTATATTAGAACAATGCTATGTATATAAATCTAATATATATGCTAAGTTGCGCTTTCGAGAGAAGAAAAACGCAATTTGAATTTCGTCAATCGGCCCAGTAGAACCGGAAATGTAGAATTTTTTTTTTTTTTTTTTTTGTGTACCTTTTTCAGATATTCGTTTCGAGTCTTCTGTCCATGTGCATGTGGACGTAATGAATGGTGGGTTTTCTTTTCCCGACTAACAATGTTGCTTATTTTGCACTTCGAAATTTTAATACCATGCATTTCAAATGCTTTTGCGGTATGGAATAGGAATAATTCTGTTCGGAAAGCGCATAGAGATATCTTTCAATCCATAGCTTGTTAACATGCGACGTTTTTGCAGAATCGATTTAAAATTATCAGATGATATTTCTCATTTAAAGTAATGAGCAGTGCCAGAAATTATTATCGAAAACATTTGTTTTTTTTAGTAGTACTTATTTATCGAAATCTTTCTAAAATTGTGTAAATACCCTCTATATTAGTATTGTAGACTAATAAAATAATTATTAGTGATAAAGTAATAGATTCTTAGTAATTATTGCTTATTCTTTGTAATTATTGCTATTAATAATTATTAATGATATGAAAAAGTAAATATTAGTAATACAGCTAGTAATTAGTAATATAGATAACATATTGTTACGTGCGTACGGGTACGTTATATATTGAATGCACAAGTTGTTAAAAAGTTAACAAAAATTTTATTCTTTCCACAAGAAATAAATTAAAATGCTGAAATATTTCTTCACAAATCTTCGCACAATAACACAATATCTCAAACGTTTAGCAAAAACTCAGTTCAAAACAGATAAAATAGTTCTATCTCACAGCGAAATCGCTACAATCAATACAGCATTAAGTAAACAAACGGCAGTTCGCTTTTTACAGCTACAAGTATAACAGCAACAACAACAACTAACTCACTAACTGAGATGAGGTGTTTCACCTCGGCTTTTATAAGCTTTTAAATTATCAGTAGAACAATCACGATTTTTCTAGATTTTTCTGGATGGCAACAGTAATTACGAGATATTTATTTATTAATCATTAAATGCGCGCGCTCTTTTATTTTTATTGCTATTTTTTTTTCGACGTAGCTTTTTCTTCAAAAATCGTCTGCGTTGCTAAGGCAACATGAAGCAAATCTAATTACAATTCTAAATAAACAGCCAAATAAATGTGAAATTCGTAACAATATATTAGCAGTATAGTAATTATTATTATAACAAGGGGAAAGAATAATTATTGTAAATTTATATTCAATAAAAATTCAAAATTTATTGCTTATTTATTATTTAACGCCGAAAAGTAAATCCATACTTTTTAACAAATTTAAATGTGTTTACGTTTTAGGAATGTTTGAACTATCTGTAACCGGAACATCATGCTAGAAATAGTCAGATAAACAGGGAAGGAAGTTTTTATCTTTCAGAATTGGACGTGTCTGCTGATAGGCCGGTGAGGTCATCACAAACATTGTTTGTAACCGTTCCTTTGTTTCTCAATTATGGCGTATTTTAATCTCAATCAGATTTACCTTAATTGCTAGTAGCCATGAAAATGTGATATTTCGTTCGTTCAATTTGGAGATCAAAATGTTATATCGATGCAGAATTCAGTCTTAGTTGATGATAGTTTTAAATAAATAAAATAAATAATTTGTTATGCTGATTCTTTATTATTAAATAATGAAGAATATGTATGTATGTATGTTTCTGACATTGTGTGCATAACAAAAGCCATGGAAACTGAAATGCCATTGATTATTTGAATTACAATAATACTTGTAGAAGCGTATTCTGTAAATTCACAGGAAAAACGATGACATTTAGAGCTAGTGAATTCTGAATACACATTGTCCTCCACCCCAACATCTGCAACTCGAAGCCATAATTTTGAATTTCTAGTTTGTTTTTGATTTATTTATACGAAATTAATGAAAATTTGAATGATAGACACGGCGATTTGGAGACAAGAAGTGCTAACACTCTTCGAAATAAAATATTTTTTTCTCTGAAGCGCTAGACTGTTGCCATTCCGCAAAAAGTAAGATAGTTATTTTTCGTCTTAATCAACAAACTCGGTTATTTGAAATCTATGTGTTGCCACTGCCTGTAATAAAATACTTCTGTCTTCCATGCGCAGAGTTGTTGTAATTCAGTAAAGGGAAAGATATTTAACTTATTTAATGTGTCTGTTATTGATTCACAAACCAAGCGATTTGAAAGCAGTCAACGGAGTTCTTGAGAATATTTTTTCTAATTTTTAATCACATTGATTTAAATAAAAACGCATATAAATCACGAGATTTCTAAATTAGAAATGGTTAAATGTTATTTTATGAAATGACACTAGTTGGACTCATTAAAATCATTATGTATGTTTTTTTTATATAACTATTTTGGTATCTGTAATGAGAAAACAAATCTCACGTTGTGCAGAAGAACAACTTTCATTTTAATAAAAATCACAATTTGTGCTTTAAAAGTCTTGTTTTTAATTTTAATTCTTACGGGGATTAATATTCGTTGTCATGGTTGCGGTTTAACGTGTACCGGCTAGCCTTTAAAAAAACATAATAATAATTTTTTTTAAAAAAAGACTGATGTGGACACAGCATGACCTCTTTATACGGCCTATTAAATTCTATACCTATAAATTATTATATTTTTTTCCCTGCATTGCTTACGATGCCTGAAAACAAGTTGAAAAGACATCAAAAATTGCAAATTTTTTAAATTAAATATTCCTGTTATTTTTTGTGTTACGGGAGTCAAACTTCATATTATGTTATTCTTTCAGAGCGAGTATAAAACTTATAGGAACCGGGGTATTGCATTAAAAGTTAGATTTCGTTATGTGTCGAATTTTTTTTGGGGGGGGGGGAAGGGAGTTGGTATATATATGTCTTTCACCCGGCCTTTATATATATACTTGGGGACAACCTTGCAATAAAAACAGAAGGTGCTCAACTAGGTGTTAGTGCTGTCCCATATACAAAATTTCAACGTTCTATGACCATTCGTTTTTGAGTTATGTGAGATGTATACATATTTAGGCGTGTCACGAACACATGCATTTTAAATCCATTTTACAATCCATTTTCGGAAAAAGAGTTCTTTATTCTTTCCGTATGTACAAATGTGACACAAAAAATATCGTCAGAATGTTATTTCCGTCGAAATATGATACCCAAAATTTTTCGCGATTCCAATAATTCCTTTACTTCGTAAAAAGAGCATTAAATTTCGTCTTTTATAGAATATGATAGTTTTATGTCTTAATAAATGAATAAAATTTTTAAAAAATCTGAAAGCTTTCAGATTTTATTTTACGCCCAAAAAGAGGTTTTGTTTGTCACCTTTATTTATTAAATATCATGTTCTTCGCACTTAAACCATAAAATTCAATTCAACAGCAGTATCACAAAATATCTAAAAAGAGCATATCTTTAGAATTTTCGATACACAGTCTCGCGCGTTGGAGGTAAATTTTTTCCTCCTTCCATGTACAATGTTGCCGTTGCTCGGTTTGAAATCGTTGGGTTTGTTAATAAAAAATTCGTTAAAGTGTTACAAAATATGAAACAGATAATAAAACAAATTCCAAATTTGGACTTCCAGATGCCCATATTCGAGTGGAGAACAGCGTTATTTAAAATTTGATTGATGGCTCTAGGTACCGTTGTTCTTTCACAGTGCGAGAAACATGCACACATTCATGCAGATTAATTTATTTACATATAATGTCGGGTTCTAACATTTGGTGGCAATAATTTGAAAAGTGAAACGCCGTTTTATAGTAAACAACGCAAAAAGCCAAAACGAAATTGATAAC
Source organism: Stegodyphus mimosarum (assembly GCA_000611955.2). Taxonomy (NCBI): domain Eukaryota; kingdom Metazoa; phylum Arthropoda; class Arachnida; order Araneae; family Eresidae; genus Stegodyphus; species Stegodyphus mimosarum. The sequence continues at coordinate 27,961 of KK113889.1, forward strand.
CCTGCAGTGCAAATTGCCCTTTCAGGCTAATAAAATAAATCTTCTTTAGTTAGTAAGCGTGGCGATTTTATTTTATTTTGAATTATCCAGAAGGCTACTTTGATTAGTCGGTTAGATTTCCTTCACGATTTTCCACGATCAGCTGTAATTTCTGATTTCAGTTCGATCCAGTGTTTGCTAAAGTTTTATAAAAGCCTTCTGTTGGAATTTTTTAAATTTATTTCGTCTTCGGTTGCCATTTCCTTTTCCTGTTACTTGTTTATATTCATTTCTCTTATTTAAACTGAATTTTTCTGGTTTAATTAAACATACCGGAATATGTTATCTCCTTGCAAAAGAAGGACCGCATGTTTTCCTCCCTTAAAAGTGATAAGAATTTTTTTAGCAAAATCAACATGAATCGAATACTGAATTTTGCGTAATTGGCTTCTTCCCTTCCATATAGAAGCGGTATTCAGTTCAAAGCAAAGAATTGTGGGTAATAAAAAATAAACAAAGCGAATTAGTTTTAGCGGCGGAATTACACGATTGATTGTAAAATGTATATTTTTATAGTATTTGTTGTCTAATCATTATTTTTCTTACTTGGACGAGAGCATGTATTTGCCAACCCCTCTATAACGAACCCGGATAAAACGAATAAAGTTCTCGATAACGTCCGATTACCTATGAACTCAGTGTTATTTTATTCTACTGTAAGAAACTTCCAAGGATATGAAACTGGATTATAACGAGCTATACGGATATCTTCGATGGATATGTTTTTGTATTTTTCGTATTTTTTACAAAATTTCCGCAAAGTTTTAACGAAAAAATTAGTAACTTTTAATACCATCCACGTTTAGGATTTTCGTATCCACATTCCACCCATATAGAAAAATATCCTTGCATATATATCTCCTTTCATGTTCTACCGCACTTTTCTCTGTCTACTGAACAATGACTATGCGAAATAGGAACGACACCCACTCCAGGAGAAAGAGAACACAATATGCAAAGGTTAGGTCATCGTATGGCGTTCATTGAGTATGGTTTGTGTAACCATCAGACCAAAGAACGTAAGTGGATTCTTGGATTCCATTCAAATTCTTTGACTAAGTTGTCAGGTAGACCACTGTTCAAGGCAGACATTCTGAAATTTTTGCTCAAACAAATGTAAACACAAGTGACGACTGTTATAGCTTCAGAACTCGCGTTGACAGTTTGGAAGGAAAAAAAAAAAGTATTTTTTTATTCAGTATGAAATGTCATACTGCAAATATGTGAAATCACAGTATAACATTTTATGCAGTAAACACACAGTATAAAATTTTCTGTACTTTTGATACCTTACCTTGTGCTTAATTATTTTTTCTTTCATATATTCAAATAGGTCATTGTGTTTAAATTTATAAATCCATGAAACAATGCCATTCGGGAAAAGTATAAGTTATTTCTCTTTCAATTTTTATTAATTAGCTCAGCTACTTAAAAACAGTGTGTTGCCATATTTATCATATATTAAAATATTTTATCTCGGCAACGCGATTTCCACGCAACAACGTGTTGCCATTCAATTAAGCGTAAAATATTTAACGTTGCAATTTAATCTGGGTTTTATTGATTAACAAATCAAGCGATTTAAAAGCAATCAATGCAGTTATTTTTTTTAAGGTTATTTAGGTAGTTTTTGATCTTATTGATTTAAATAAAAACGCATGTAAATCAGGAGATGTCTAATGAGAAATATTAAATATTTGTATGAAATTACAGTAACTGGATTAATTAAAATCATTACGTATATTTTCCCCGTTTTATAATATCTATTTAATGTAAAATAAATTGGCTAATTATTACTTCACCTATTATCCTTGTTGTCGCATTTTAAGAAATGCGTTTCAAAAATCATTTTACGTTTATTTAGAAAAAAAATTAATCTAATTTCCCACTTAGGAGAAAATTTTTTGAAAAGCAATTAAATTTAAGCGGATGTTAAAATGTGTCGCGTAAGAAAAAAGGAAGAGTTAATATCTTTTTATACCTCTGTTTAAACTTTCTCTAGATTGCATAGTATTTGAATTGTTGTTCTGCGCTTTTTGACTTGACTTCCTTATTGCTTTTTTTTTATTTTTATTTTTCGTGTAATTTTTCTTTCTTTCTTTTTTTTTTTTTACCAGCTTAAGTTTTGTTTCGCAATATTTTTCCAGTTGTCTGTTTTTCAATTGTGACTTCGTTATTTTACATTTTTGGGAAAAACTCTAGTTTCAATGCGTCATTTGAGAAAATGTTTGGACTCGATTTATGCAACAAAAATAATCGTATCCGTGAATTCGATTGCGCAAATGGGCGCAGAAAAATTTCCTGTCTCTCCCCTCGTTTTTTTTTGTTTTTTTTTTTCCGTCTAAAGCTAATGCATCATTACTTGTAAATAACATGCGATTTAAAATTTCACATTACAGTATGTGTCGTTTAATGTTATCAAGTTTGTCTACTGCAATCTTGATAACACTAACAGAATTACAACATTAAACGATGAGAAAGAAATTTGCTCTCGAAAAAGCAATGGAATTTAACTCATTTAATATAAATAGAACTAGGAATATACAAATGTTTATTTCACAGTATTTTAACTGCGGAAAAAAAGTGGTTGTAAGTGAATTATCTGCAACCATTATGCTGTGGAGGAGGGAGAAAAAATTCTTCTTCCCCTCCCTCCCATCACAATGAAAATTTCATTTATTAGGTCTTGTCTAACGCTTGTGGAAGTAATTTGCCCGATGTTGTACTCCTAATCTTAACACTCGGAGCGCGTTCCTTATATCAGCATTAATAGGGTATTCACCGATTTCATCTTTCTGTCCAATTTCATTGTGCTTAAATTTCTTTCAGAAAGTCCTTGTCAAATATCTATTGTTATCTTCTTTTATCTGAAGAAGAGAGACCTGTGCGTGAAATCTTTCGAAATCAACAGAATTATTAAAAATCTACTCCAAACTAAAGGAAAAGTTGCGTTTTTCACCGAATTTTAAATGACTGACTGAAATAAAAACCAAGCACTTCGTTGACCTAATCCCTTACTGACATTTTTCAACGTTTAGTTAACTTTTTTAAATAAAAAAAAAAATCTGAAATGTTTCAGATTTTAAATTACGTCCAAAGGGACGTTTATTTAACATTCTGTGTGTTACCTTTATTTGTTAAATACCATGTTCTTCGCACTTAAACCATAAAATTCAGTTCAACAGCAATATCGCAAAATAATTTTAAATTGAGCATATCTTTAGAAATTTCGGTACACGCTCTCACGCGCTGGAGATAAAAATGTTTTTCTGTACAACGTTGGTATTGCTGCCTTTGAAATCTTTGAGTTTGTTAATGAAAAATTCGTTAAAGTTTTAGAGAATATTGTTACGAATTTCGCATTTATTTGGCTATTTATTTA
>KK113889.1:46958-64714 GCA_000611955.2 Stegodyphus mimosarum
TCTTCCCTTTCCGGATCTTTTTCATGAGGATTATTTATTCGTAGTGAACGAACGTTGAGTTGTAAAAAAGAACCGATTCATTTTAGTTATCGAGCCATTCTGATCCGATCCCATAAAAAAGCGGTTTTGCTCATCTTTATTGGCCGCAAACCAGAAATAAACTCTTGTATATAAAACAAGTAGCCACAAACCAGAAGTAAACTCTAATATACAAAACAGGTGGCTACAAACCAGAATAAAGTTTTATATATAAAATAAGTGGCCACAAAAACCAGAAATAAACTCTTACCTATAAAAGAAATGGCCACAAACCAGAAATAAACTTTTTATGTCCAAAACAAATTGACGCTAGACCAGAAGTAAACACTTTTATACAAAACAAGTGATCACAAACCAGAAATAAACTTTTATGTACAAAACAAATGTCTACAAATCCGTGTAAACGCAACATAAATCCTAAAAACAACAAATAAATAAATACGTAAAACAATAGATGCCGCCTGGACGGGATAGTTGTTAATGAGGTTGACTGCCATACCGAAAGACCCAAGCTCGAATCTAGAAGGCATGGATGCTTCTAAATGTATAGTGCCTGTTCGGTATGGTGGTACTCAAAATATACGGCGAGTCGAAAGTCTTCTGGAATGGTTTTGTTGTAGGAGAAGAGGGGAGAGATCCTCAGACCCGTCCCTCACCGGGGTAATATATTTCACAATTGGGGCGCGACATCACCTATGTGGTGCTGAAGCTGATGCCAACAACAGGCGCAAAACTTGCACTGGCCAGGATGAAATTCGTGGGCTTGTTCTGATTAGGTCAAACATGTGATATTAGCCACAACAACAACAACAGCAACCCAGCTGTGTATATAAACAACAATGCAATGGAATTAATTTAAATATTTGCCGCCCTAAAAGTATAGACGTCCTGTGTTGCCATTGTTGCAACCGCTGTATATGTCCCGTCTTGCAAAACAGGGTTATACAGGAGGGTGTGGCATTTTGATTTGGCGCTGTAATGTGCGAGGATCCGTTATGTATGAAATAACCGGAAAAAGTAAATTAATGGTGTCGACAGTCTGGGTATATTTACGTAAAATGCGCTTCTGTGCAATTGTGTGAGTGAAATTTGCGGTAAATATAACCTCAGAGGTTCGTTAGAAATGCACGGATGTATTTGTAATAATTAAAGAATTGCCTAGAGTAAGGGCTAGTTGAATAACAAACTCACCGATTTGAAAGCTGTGTTGCCACTCCATAAAGCGTAAAATATTTAATATCCATTTCAAATTTAATCTGTCTGTTGCTTAAATTTTTCTTATCTGATGTGGATCAAATTTTAAAAAAAATTAACAAAACGGTTTTTATAACATAAACTTTTATTTAAAACTCATAAAACAGTTAATAAAAGAAAGAAGAGACTTGATAATTCTGTTTACAAAATTCGTATGCAATTTATATCACAAATAATAAAATCGTTTGGCGCAGTGTATTCTCAAAACTAAAACAAATAACAAACTGTCATTGAATGAAAAAGAGCATTTAATTGAACACTTGAATGACACGGACTTAAAATGAAATTCCAGGCAAAAGGTATGATTAATTACTGAACGTCATTGCCACTGAAAATGGAATGTAGGACAATGGCGCTTTAAAATTATGATTCAGTTTGCTTTTACCTATCTATGTAAGAAAAGGATTTCCATCACTACCTCAAATAAAAACAAAGAACGAAGATCGATTTGACGTATATGCCCCATCTCAGACTAGCGCACATTCAACACGGAACAGCTGTACAAGAATCTGCACGCTCATCCGTATCATTAATGTGAGCACCACTGGTTTTGAATAAATAAGGTCGAGATGGCCCAAATTCTGACGGCATTGCGTTATTAAAAGCGAATGTAAATTTTAAATAATGTCAGTATAAAATTAAATTAATTTTAATTAATTGTATTTTAAAAATGTAAGTAACAGGCTAAAGAAATTGCTTTGGAAGAGACAAGAGTAAAGTAGTCCGTAGAATATTCTCAATCAGCGGTTTTCAATCTTTTGACTATCGCGAAACATTGAAAAGTTTCAATACCACCAATAATTTTACAATGATAATTTTTCAATTTCTTAATAGAAATATTAAAAAATGTATACTATTTCGCCATTTGCACAACCTGTTGGCTATTTGTATTAAATAAGCGCACATAAAAAAATAATAGATTAAAAATTAATTACCATTTTAATTATCAAAATTTAAGTTATAGTACTTTGTCAGGACTGAGTGTTCGGTGCATATTCTTGGAAAACATCTTCATGACAGCTTAAAAGTCCTGATCTTGAAAAGGGAGCTGAATGCAGCTATGTTCTGTGGTAGAATAACTACACTTCAGAGGGATTTAAAATCCTCTTTTATTAAACCACAATTATGTACAGCCACTTCCCAACTCGGGAGGGATACAGAAAATAACGACCGCACTTGGGTCTTAAACTGAAAAATCAAATAATTTAAACTAAAGCTAAAGTAGAAATTAAATCGTCGTTGCTCGCAGAGCTATAAGCGCGAGGTTGGCCTCTAAACTAAATGGTACGTAGCAAGATTTAACTAATACTGACGCACTTGGAATTACTTCAATAAGCAATCACGTAAAAGCGCTACGGCTTAGAATTTAACTGCTAGCTAGTCAAGCGAACGTCGAATAGAGTGACCGTGATCTGAGACACAAAAGCTCTCTCGCACTGAGAGGTTTCAAATTAGCATAAGCTGAAAACGCGCGCTTCTTCTAAGGGGAAGTTGAAATGAGAAGAGGTAGAAAAAGGGCAAATTAAAATAAAACTTTGTTAGTTTAACTAAAACCTTACAACTTTAATTCTAAATTTTATTGTGAAATTTGGGCCTGTTTAACAGAGATCAGTTCCTTTATATCTGGTCGTATTTCACTTAGTTTTAACCGTAAATTACGATCCACTTTTAATTTATTTTTATTTTTTTCCCCCTCTTTAAGTATAATATGAAAGAAAATCCTTGTTCCCACAAATAGGTTGTGCAAAAAGAGAATAAAAATTTAATAGCTTTATTTGAAATGCCTTTATTTATTATTATTATTATTTTTCCAGTTCAGCCAAAAGTTAACAAGTGTGTTATTTTTGAAATCTTCAGTTAGAATTCAGTTGCAGAAAATTTCTATCAGTTGTTCTTTTCATTTCACGAGGTTTTGAATTTAATAGTTGAAAATACTTTGTTTCTTTGCGCACCGTCTATTTTTCTCTTGCGTACCAACGGTTGAGAATCGCTGTTCTAAATAATAAAAGCAGTCTCCACTTGAAAAAAGTTTGATAAACGCTGTGATAGGCCGTTTTTTACTATTTCATTATAATATGTGGTGTTTTGAATTTTCGGGAAATAGTCGCCTCTACTCTCGCAGTTCAGGCTTTCTGAAGGCGGCAACAAATATCATGCCACTTCAGTCTAAAATAATAGTCACTAAGTATAACATAATTAGTCTAAAATAATAGTCACCAAGTATAACATAATTAGTCTAAAATAATAGTTACTAAGTATAACATAATTAGTCTAAAATAATAGTCACTGAATAGTAATAAATAACTGTCACTAAATATCTCTTTTTAACATTTCATTATAATTTATAGAGAAATGGCTTTTAAACATACCGGAAAAATGCCTAAAAGACACACCTGGGGCCGATGGCCCCGTAAGTTCTTCCAACTATTTTTTCTTTGTTAAGAATAAAACCCTCCCTTGCATACGGCCATGATGTATTACCAGAAAAACATATACATCTTGAATGTTTAGCAAACTGATTGCATGAAACTTGTATTAAACATTTGTTAAAACATAATTTATATCCCCCTTCTTAACCACAACCATAACTACATAAAACATTATATAAAAATTCTACTATAATATAAATAACTCCATGCCATTTCTGATAAATCAAAATTTTTTAAACATTTTCTTACTTGATAGCTTGAGTGATTCTTTTTCTGAAATTTTGAAATGTTATGATACTTTAGGTAATCTTCTGAGAAAATGTGTCAGCAGTCATATCGCAGCCATTTAACTTGTTATATATATAAAAAATGACAATGAAATAAGCAGTATCACTTAATGCAAATATTACTTATCCTAATAAATAAATTATCCAACTTCCCTTTGCAAAATCTTAAGAACTCAAATGGTATAAATAGATTAAGAGCTTTATTTCCTAAAAAAGAATCATGCAATATTAATTATCCTAATAAATTAATTAAACAATTAACCTTTGCAAAAAGAAAAAATTTTCAATTTCTTAAAAAAAGTGACATAAGAAATACGATGAAAAACGTTTCCAAACCACATTTCTAAAGGAATGAAACTGTTCAAAATGATGCGATTTCATCAAAAATCTATCAACAACAATAAGAATGAAAAATTGTTGGCAAAACCATATTTTAAAATATGTGAGAAGTGTATTCGGAAGCTTCACTTAAAAATTTTTTAAAAATACAAAATATTATTATTTTTTCAAAATTCTTTTTGCAAAAGGAGTCGGAAGGATTAAAGTTTAACGTGTCCAAAAATGGTAGGAAAATAAACTGTACATTTTTTAAAATAAACTTTTTAAAAAAAATTCCGTTGCAAAAGTGTTAAACTCACTTTGCTAAATAAATTCGTATTTAATCGATTTATTGAAATACGAAATTTATTTTAAGTTCGTAAAATAGCTAAGGTGCCTGCGTTTCACGACGATGTAAAAATGAAATGTATAGAGTGATATCTCGCTTCCCATTATGTCTCAAAATGACGCGATTTCGTCAAAAAACACAAAATAAAAAATAATTAATTCGAATTTTGAAAAAATCCCTTCGAGGTGCACTGGCTCTTGTCTAGATGCACCTATGTACCAAATTTCGTAGCCCTGGGTCTATTAGCTTATACGCAGCACGAACGAAAGACACACGCACAGACTGACTCTTTCTTTTATTATATGTAGAGATTAAGGCGCCTAAAGAACTATTATTTCAACTGCAAAGAGTACGTAGTGTTTCTTTGAATACCGTTCAGTAATTTGTTAAGCAGATAGCCGTAAAAAATTCCTTCTGCTATACATGTGGTCTTACATTCTTTTCTGCAATGAGAGTCACATTTTTAAAAATCTATAAAATAATAAATCTACTCTATTAAAAACTGTACTAGATTTTCAATATTCTTTAGAACATTGTTTTTAATATAAATTTTATGCTAGCCAAATGCTCGAATTTGTTTTTGATGTATTTTATATCTTTTTCGAATTTATCCAGTTTTAGGTTAATAAACTCGACAGTTTACAAGCGAGAGCAGTGGCAGCACTATTCGAATTAATAAAATTTTAATCTTCAGCGTACCAAATTGTTGCCATTCGACAAAATGTTAAATATTTATATTTCAATCCACAAACTCGGCTTACTTAAAAGAGATCTGTTGCCACTGCCACTGTGATAAAATAATTTTATCTTCTTCGTGCCAGCGTGCTGCCGTTCATTAAAGCCAATTTTTCTAAGGTCTTTTATTTCAGAGAAATTTTTACTTTTACTTATAAAAGTGTAGTAATTCTAAGAACAGTGTAAAGTAGGATGTTTCTTAATTACTACATAATATAATTTTAGCCTTGTGTAAACTGACTGGTGCTGTTAAAAATAAGCGAGAACCATATTTCGCGAAACTCAAGTAAACGCGTTAGTGTTCTAAAATAAAAGAACCATTGTTGTGTTAGTTTTTCTTCCTTTAATGTGCAATTCACAATAACATCCGCTTTCTAAGTATAAAAATAATAATAATATAAAGACTTTTTTGGAAACTTTTTTTTTTCCACCCGTGTCTATTAGGCCTAGACATGGCTCTGTTGGTTTCACGTCTGGCATTTGTCTGTAACCAGTTCTCAAACAAGTTATGGCGAAAAAAGAGAAACTCCGTCCATATAATCGAATTTTATCGCCTTATTTATTTGAATTAAAAATGAAAACGTAGCAATTAATCAACTAATTAGCGCGCGGATTATTTTCCTTTTAGATTTTTATCATATCCCTCCCCCGAAGAGATAATTTAAGGTTTTTAGCCTAGAAGGACTGCTGTTAGTCTCGAAACACGTTTTTGGGTTAATTCGCTACTAATTATGTTGTTTCACTTTTCATTCGAGTCTTCTTTGGCTGTAAGATATTTATTTATATTTCAAATTTAATCTCTTTGTTATTGATTAACAAACCAAGCTATTGAAAAGCAATGAATGCAGTTCTTAAGATTATTACTATAATTTTTTAGTCCGAAGGGGCTTTGTTCCTGAAGGACTATTGTTTTCGTTTTGCGTTGAATCACTATAAACGGCTGTATCACTTTTCAAATTGTTGCCACCAAAAGTTAACGCCTTGTATTATATTTAAAGAAATTGAATAATGAAGAATCTGCATAAATGTATGTATATTTCTCCAAATGTGATAAAACAGCGGTACCTAGAGCCGTCCAGTTTTGAATAACGTACGTTTCCACCCGAATATGCGCAACTGGAAGCTGTTTTATTATCTATATTATATTTTATAAAACTTAAACGAATTTTTTATGAAGAAACTCAACAATTTAAAAGTGAGAATGGCAACACTCTACGGGGGAGGAGGGAAAAAACTTACTTTTTATCTCCAGCGCGCAGAACTGTGTATCGGAAATTCTGAAGATAGACTCATTTCAAATTATTTTGCGCTATTGCTATAGAACTGAATTTTATGGTTTAAGTGCGAAGAACATTATATTTAATAAATAAAGGTAACACACAAAACGTTAAAAAAACGCCCCTTTGGATGTAATTTAAAATCTGAAACCTTTCAGTTTTTTTTTTAATATATATATATTGTTACGAAAAATTCGGCGGTTGCGCCTGTATGTAAGCTTACCGGCATAGCACTAGGGTTGCCATAAAATAGTGTATGGTAGGGTTGCCAGATTGGAGACTTTATCGCCCATTTGGCGACCAAATTGGCGATATCCCATGGTCCAATCGGGATGCTTCTAGAATAACTTCCTGTCGAGATATTTCTCGAAACGTGTCGAACTTAAAGAAAACCTATATAAACCCTTGCGTTTCTGAGAGCAGTTAGTTGCGAAGTTAGTGGCGAAGAGATTGTGAAGTACTGTGAGCGTTGTGATAGCTGCTAAGCTACGCGAGAGTTTTGTGAACGGAAAGCAATCGAGATAGTGCTTTGCCGTGAAGCTATCTTTACAGTATAGCTTGAAAGTGGATTGGTGATTGTTCCACGGTGTTCATTAGAAGTTTAGTGTTGTCGTGAAGCCACCTTTACAGTTACAGCCTGAAGCTGTGTTGCTGATTGTTTCAGCGTATTTATTGTAGATTTTCGACGCTTTTGAAGGTAATTTTGGAACTGTGCTGTAAATAGTGATTCCTGTAAATAAATTGTGCTTTTTATTGTTCTGCATCGTGTTTTCATCGATTACTCTCAAATCCACGTACCCGTATAAACGCAACAATATATATAATCTGATAGATTTAAATGAAAATGCGTTTAACTCATGGTCTAATAAAAAAGTTAAGTATTTTTGTAGAATTACATTACACCTTTTTTTGACTTTTTAAATATGCAGAAGATATGAAATGTTTCGCTATACCACCTGGTTTCTTTGTCGATAATCTCGACTAATGGCATGTTAAACATATTAAATAATAGTAGTAATAATAAAAAGCCCTTTTGGGCAATCGGTTAAAATCTGAACCCTTTCAGATATTTTCTTTTTTCCTCTTTTAAATGTTTAACAGTCCTGCACCTGGCTCTTCTGGTTTCACGTCTAGCGTTTGTTTGTCAAAAGTTTACAAACTAGTTATAGCGAAGAAAAGGTAATCGATCTTTTTGTTGCCATTCTGTGAAATCGAATTTCATGTGCTTTTGCTTTAATTAAAAACGGAAGTGTAAGTAATTAATTAACTAATTAGCGTGCGGGAAAGGAAAATAAAATTATTGGTTTCTTTGTAGATTTTCCCCATATTATAGTATTATTTTTCAATCAAAGAGGCACTTTCAGTTCCCCCAGCCCGTTAGAGGGTTTAATTTTTAAGTGATGTGATTAGAATAGGAGTTGTGTATGGAAAATTAATTGTTTGTTTCACTTTCTTCTGAAAAATAAATAATAAAAAATAAAAGAATTACTAAAAAATAAGATAATTTAAAAAAAAAAGCTTATATAAAATAAGTTTTTATTTAAAACTCACAAAATAATTGACGAATTAAAAGGAGAAAATAATTTATTATATTGTTTAACGGGAACAAGAACTTTTTACGAAATTCGTCTACAGTTTTATATGGCGAACTAGTAAGTTCCCGATTTTTTAACTTATAAATAAATAAAGTAACAGTTTTTAAAGTATACGTTCATGACTTAAAGCTCATTCATCACATATCGTAAAACTAACTCCAAAACAGTTTGCCGAATGCAAGTTATAAAATTAGGTCATAGTAGTAAGGCCTTATAATGTTCTATGTATTGTGTTATTGGAATCTTAAAATTCAAAATTTAAAATATGTAGAAATAAAATCTTACCTGTTTCCTAAAATAAAAGTTTTAAAACTTAGGATTCCATTTGAAATTTCTTTGCAAATCGTGTTTATCATCAGATTCAAAATAGAGAATAATTAAATGAAACATTTTGATATTTTCCGGCTTTTAAAATACAGGGTATTCTTGCGTGTTAACAGTTCGTATAAATTTTGTGAATAAACATGCCAGAAGGGGGTGGATAACCATACATTTTGGTTTTTTTTTTTTTTTAAGTTTCAGACAATTAATAACAGACAGATTAAATTTAAAAGACAAATTAAATATCTTACGCTTTGCCAAATGGCAACAAACAGAGCGTGGAAGCAAAAAATATTTTATAAACAAACAGAGCGTGGAAGCAAAAAATATTTTATATCGAATGTTTTTAAAATTCTTGGATAAGGTGTTAAATGTTGGCCGTGCAATTTTTTTTTTAATATATTCTCTGCATTATTTTTTTAAAAGTAATACATGGCGCTGACATTGGGTGGCAGCATCCTTCTATTTGTGTTGCCATACATTTTGTATGTTTGCTATATTATTTCTTTGAAAATAATACACAGAGATAACATTTTGTGACATCATTTTGTGTTGCCATACATTTTTCTTGTGTTAGCTATATTATATCTTTCAGAATATTACGTAGAGATAAGATTTGGTGGCTATATCATTTTATTTTTGTAACCGTACATTTTTTTTTTAAATTTTATATTCACTATATTATTTCTTGAAAAATCATACACGCCGATAACATTGGTTGGCAACATCCTTTTATTTGTTTATGCCATATACTTTTTTATGCTTATTACATTATTTCTCTGAAAATAATACTTAGGTAACACTTGGTGGCAATATCCTTTTGGTTGTGTTGCGATGCATTTTTTTTTATATATATTCGCTGTATAATTTCTGAAAATTATATATATGGATATAACATTGGTTGCAACATCATTTTATTTGTGTTGCCATACTTTTTTTTTAAGTTCCCTATATTATTTATTTGAAAATAGTATTTAGAGATAACATTTGGTGACAACATCCTTTTGTTTATGTTGGCAAATATTATTATAAACTCACTGAATTATTTCTTTAAAAGTAATGCGCAGCGATATTTGTAGTAACATTTGAATATTTGTAGTAACATTTAGTAGCAACATTTAAAAATTGATACGGACAAAAAATGAGGTTTGAGATTAATAGTACATCTGGTGCTAAACTTCTCGTGATTGGGTTGAAAATTGTGCAGCAAATATGAGTTTATTTATTCTTTGGAATATATAGAAGTCGCCATTTTTATTTTTATAATTTATTTACTTGCATGAACAAATGCCTTTTACAGTTCTGCGGGTCTGTGTTGGTAAATGTAGCATTTTAATGTGAGCTTCGGAAAATCAGAAGTGTCATTAAGTTTCTTTTTGTTGCTCTGTACCATCATAGAGAGGAACTTTAGATTCAGACGGAATTGTAATAAATGTTGCATTTTCGTATGCTCTAATACGTTTCGTGTTCTACAAACCGGAAATATTTCAGACTAGCTGCAACGAAAAGTTTTTCGACAGTGTTATGCATTCAACCGATGATTCCTGAGTAATTCCAGTTACATGTTGCAACCGTGTAACTTATAAAATTCTAAAAATAGGCTTTAATATGGTATCACAGTTTCATTATATTTCATGCATTTGTTTACAGAGGGTTAATTACGCATTTTTAGAATGATTTCGGCGCCGCTTATTTATTGTTTAAAATGTAAAGAGTATTTTTTTTTTTTTTTAATATTCGATCCTTAATATTCCCTTTTACTGGACAATAAATCTACCTCGTGATTTCTATAATAGAAGGAATTTTCGTAAAATTTCCATTCCTCTTGAACAATATTTTGACTCTAATATTTTTTGCTTCCATTTTTTCTAACTGCAGCTTCTGAGTAATATTGCACGAGCTTCAAGCAGATGTAATAGTTTTCTTTACTCTATAGGGTTTTTGATTCGTTACCTCTTCATATTATTATCTGTGTTTTGTATAGTTTATGTTTCAGAGAATGGCAACATGCTATGTTCTGTTTTGAGAGTTAGTGTAACTTTGTTTTTCTCGGATATTACAATAAAAATAGCATTTGTTATAGATGAATTAGAATTTTTTTTTTCATTTAGAGTTATGAGTAAAACAGATATAGTTATTTTCGAGTAATAAATAGTTTCTTGAGGTAACAAAATTTGGTAAGAATTTTGAACATCTCTTTCATTACTTTCGAGAGTCCATCAATTGTGGTGGTTCTGCACTTAGAAAATACTCTTTTCGAGAGATCGAAGGCACAATAGCTCATAAGTGGGAAAGAATTTGTACATGAGGGAATGCGAGTATTCCCGTAATTTATTTTAATTATTGTGTGTAATAAAATAAGTAGATAAATGGTTTATTATTATTTGATAAATAATTTATTAAATATATAGATAAATTGTTTATTATATCGAATAGTTTGTTACTATAAATAAATAGTTTGTTGTTGTGTATTTACACACGATGGTATAGTACACCTTGCACAAAAAAAAAGGCGGGGACAGTTCTATATCTCCCATTCCACTGGACCGATTGTCAAAATTTAACCTGTGTTTTCCATGTCTCAAATGCGCGACTTAGGATATATATTAGACTTATATATATAGCATTGTTCTAACATGGTTATTTTGACACAAAATCGGACTTTTTCTAAAATAACATACCGCTTTTTTTTTCCATATTTCGAGTCTGCGTCTCAAAAGTTTTTAAAAGTTGCACGAGTAGTTTTTAAAAAATTAGCTTTCACAATTTTATCTACCATGTTAATTGAATTTGGCATATATTTGTTAGTATTTTTTATTAAACTTATTTAATTTTTTTCACATTTTGAAATTTAGGTTCCTTCCAAATAAAATTTGCCCATTTTTTTGTGATTTATTTTTAAAATTTGTATTTTTAAATGATTTTTATAAATAAAATTTTTACCATCTTCTTAAAGTAGATGTATTTTTAGTTAAGATATCCGTGAATTTACATATTGGCGCGTTTTGAAATTTGAAATTTTTAAATATTTCTTGTAAGTTCGTTGTACACCACCCCGCCTAATGTGATTCAGACGAAATTCGATTTACGCACTTTCTCAAAATTACTTGAAAGTATGAACGATGACCCTTTTTTTTTTCTCTCATGTACAATGAAAGAAAGGAAAGGAAGATAGGTTACTATAAATTAAGAAGTTCGCTAAGTTAATTATTCTTGGCTTAAAGTGAATAAAATGCGCCAAGATAACTTTCTAAATTTCTCCGTAAATTTCCCACAAAAAATTACAAAATTTAATATCTAGGCATAATTTGAGTCGTCGAATTGAAACATGAAAAAAAAAAATTGGTATGTTATTTGAGAAAAAGTCCGATTTTGTGTCAAAATACCTATGTTAGAACAATGCTATATATGAATCTAATATATATCCTAAGTTGAGCTTTCGGGACATGGAAAACGCAAGTTAAATTAAATTTCAGCAATCGGTTCTGTAGAACGGAAGATCTAGAAAACTTCCCCCCTCCCTCTTCCAATGTGTACGAAACTTAGTTTTTTAAATCTTTAGATTAAAAATCCTATTACCGAAATACATACACACAAATACTGTTGTAAGAGGGCTTACGTATTAACGTAATAGAAAGAAATCGTGTTTCTGTGCTGTGCGAGAGTTTCCACAACTTACTTACCGTGTAAGACCGAAACCTTGTTATAAGAAGAATACCTGTAAAATAATAAGTTTGTAAAGTTTTGTAGAAGCTTTATCTTAATTAGCACCAGAAGGCTATTAATCTCGAAACGCACTTTTTGTTCGTATCATTTTTGCGCCCGAATCACTTTTCAAATTGTTGCCACCAAATGTTATCGTGATGTATTATTTAAAAAAAAAATAATAACTAATGAAGAATTTGTATATATGTTTGTATATTCTTCGCATTGTGGAAAAAGAAATCCCGAATTTGAATTTTGATTTTGGTTTTTAGGTATTTCATAGTTTGTGCAACTTTAAGTAACGTTTTATTAGCAAAGTAAGAGCTTTAAAAACCGTATGTTGATACTGCTCGAAATAAAAAAAATTTTTTTTCCTTCCTCGCGCCAGTGTGTTGCCATTCGGCGAAACCTACAGTATTTATCTTTTAAATTTAATCAACAAACTTAGATATTTAAAAGCAAAAGCAGGGTGTAGCCGCTGCCCGAAATAAAATACACTGATCATTCACACGCCCGTGCGTTGCCATTCGGAGAATGCTGAGACATTTAAATTTCAAATTTAATCCTGTGTTATTTAATAACAACGTAAACAGTTTTAAAAACAGTGCACGTAGTTCCTTATAATATTTTTAAAAAGTGTTTTCATCTCATTGATTTATATAAAAATAAAATTTAAGTCATGATTTATCTTAATTTTAAAACATTAAATATTTTTATAAAATTGCCCTAACCGGGCTCATTAAAATCATTAAGAGGTTAGTTTAAACCAATTTTAAATTATAACTGTAGTAAGTCTTCAAACTGTGTCAGTCATAGGAACTTAACTGTACAAATATCCTTTTAAGACTTTGCCTGAGAAATCTACGAAATAAGGAGGAGGTATAAAATTATCGTCTGTCTTCCGTTGTCTGTTCCAGTGAGGGGAATTCTTACTACCCATCCGTCTAGAATTACTATTCCCACGACCTTTCGACCTCGTAGTTTACTTACGAACTGACGAATTCCCTGTGCTACAGGAAACTTAGGTAGCAAACGATAATCGTTGGCTGTAAGAACACTGAAAATGAGTTCTTTAAATAATTTTAAAGTTTCTTTACAAAGTACATTAAGGGAGTAATTAATTAATGTTTCGGAATTCAGTAGGCTTTACTCGTCTTTTGACTGTATTATGGGATGCTATTATGATTTTGCTTTTATTATTTGGGAAGTTTTAAAAAGGATTAAGACAATTTTTTTCAAAACGGTTTTACAATAGAATTTTATAAAGTTCTTAATATTGTTGTAAATATTTTAATCCTTTTTTGACTGCATTTTTGTTCTTCTGTATTGTTTTATTTATTTATTGTCTTTAGAATGATATTTTTATGATTTATTTTGTGTTTAATTTAATTTGTGGCCATACGTCTCGTATTTAAGTGTTTATTTGTTACATAAAATTGTAGGTGTTTTAAATTGAGTGGCTTTGAAATTGTAAAAATAGCTGATTTAAAAGGCGAGATGTAGGTAATACTGTTCTAGCCTTGGCGACATTTAGCTAATTCTCGCCAACTTGGGAACTTTCTGGAAGATTCGCGAAAGTACATTTTCGAAGATCTAAGACCGATTCTTCCTGAAGTTTCCAGAGCCTATGCTGAAGGATATAAATACAGGTTGGGGCGCTAAGTTAGTTAAGTTGCGAATCAGCTTTGAGACTTAGCGGTTGCGCTTCAAACTACGAATTAAGTTTTGAGTGTGATTTGAGGAACTTTACGGTTTATTTTGTGCGCTAAGGTGGAATGACTGTTTACAGGCGGCCTTGGATTTTCACTCATAATTGGTTCCTGAAAATGTGTGCGAATGTTGAATGTTCGAATGTAAAGGAATGTTAAAGAAAGAAACATTAATTGTATTTTAAAACATTTATTTATCTGTAATATTATTTATTTATCAATATAAACATTTCAATTAACGAGGCGTTTTTTAGGGCTTCCAGTTCTTTCTTTATGAACTTGTTAAGATTTGATTGAATATCACTTTTTTTTAATAAAGATTTCTACGATATGCAGTGTCTTTCTCAATCGCTCTATGCACTTGAGATAAATAAAGATCACGTTGATATTAATAAAGAAAATTTCCTATTTAAGAGAGAAGTAGTTCAGAATTTTATTTCCATGTCGTTAAAGAAAACTAAATAGAAGTGTAGAAAAGCGGATTGTAAAATACAGTCTCCAAAACAAAGTTTCAAATATTGTAATACTACTGCGAACTCACAACTGCTGTTAGCTGTTGTTAGTTGTGAAAAGAGTTTTCTAAATAAAAATGATAAGAAATTTTTTAGAGCTACAAATTTTTATTCTGCGTTTAAGAAATCTTTCTGTAGAGTTTAAATCACTGCTATGGAGCACTGAAATAGATCAATCTATCTCTACAATGTCATCGATGGTTTTGGCAACAACAACAACAACAAAATATAATTTTTAAATGTCAGAATTAAAGGTTTTCTTCTTCTCTCCAAAAAAGTAGAGTTTTAATTTATTTTCCTATTTGTCATTTTGAGTTTTTTCAGTGATTTGATTGTATACCAAAAAGGGCGGCAAATTCAGACACCGTAACAGGCGTCAAACACAGGGACCGTCCCGGCCGGTAAAAGCTCTAGTTACGCCACTGGTAATGAGTGAGATTCAGTCAATTTATTAACGTCTTCGTTGTTAAGTCCAAGTTTAATTAATTCAGTTGGGCTAACTATTTCATTTGTGACAGTTTCTGAAATTTCTTCAGAATTTTGTAAATCATTCATCGTTTGTGAACATAATTGTTTCCAGAAACCTTTCATTATTGGCCCTTTTATTTCAACTCAGGGATTTTCAGTATTGTTTATTGTGTTCCATATATAATTGTTCCCTGGTTCGTATTGTTGCGAAATGCCCAGCTGCGGTATGATAGCTTCCCCGCAAAGCGGGTTTAGGGTTGCCATAAAGTGGTAAAGAAAGGCAAGGTTGCCAGATTTGGCACGAAATCTCCCATTTGGTGACATGCAGTAAACGGAGCGACAACATTCTAGAACGAATTCTTACCGGTTTTCTCGAGAATGTTCCTGAAGGCAGGTCATTGGAGTAGTGGTAGTATATTGAGTTCATCAGTAGTGTCTTGAGTTCAGAGATTCGCTCGAGAGCTATCGACCGAGTCGGGAAAAGTACTGTAGTGCTTTGCCGTGAAACTGTTTTCACCGTTATAGCCTGAAGGCTGTGTTGCTGATTGTTACAGCATGTTTATCGTAGTTTTACGACGGCTCTAAACGTGTTTTTAGAACTGTCTTAGTGCCCAACAATACATTCTTACGGAGATGCTTTCTTTTACAAAAGCCAAACTTGGTAATATCGAAAGTAATTTTCGTACATGTCAGTACGTTTTGCACAAAATGGAGGTATTTCAGCTTCATAAATTTTTAAGCTCGATCACAACTCAGTTTGTAATTATAAAATTGGTGATTATAATTAAAAGTAAGTCTGAAACGACTCAGATATTAGCGTTGCAGAGGAGAGTTTGTTAAGGTTTATGCTGTTTTGGAGAGTTTATGCTGTCGCTGAGCTCGCAAGTTACCGATCTGCTTTTGGACGCACTCCTGCGAACACGACTTTTTTTTGTGAGGGGGGGGGAGAATCCTTTTCAAATTTATTATTAAACATCGTTTCTTCGCACTCCTGCCGCATAAAATTCAACAGTAAAATCATAAAATTTTTGAAAGCGGAATTTTTTTTTAAAATTCCTTATAGAGTGTTAAGTGTTGCAGTAATTTTTTTTCCCCCAGTCTTTTCATTCTTAATCATACCGGTGCTCAGTTTTTTTTAAACAAGACGACTAACGATTTTTTCTTTTTAATTTTATTTATGAAGTATGACCTTTTTTCGAGCTTAACACTCCATAAAATTCAGCAGCAAAATCACAAAATATTTAAAAAACAACATATCTTGAGAATTCCGAATAGACTGGTAAGTGTTGCACACATTTTTTTTATATTCACTGTGTTATTTCCTTCAAAATAATACACGGCGATAACATTGAGTAACAACATCCTTTTATATGTGTCGTCATTTTTTTATGTTCGCTGTGTTATAACTTTGAAAATAATACATGGAGATGTTATTCAGTGGCAAATATTTAAAAAGTATTACAGAAAAGTAAGTGAATTGTTAGACTAATAACACAGCCGCTGCTAATAAATCTTCGGTAGCTATTCATAAGTGAACCGTGATCATAATTTTAACTTTGATTCTGCAAAAATTGTACGCTCAGCTTCTTCCGTTAGTGAAGCGGATTCCCTTGAATTTTTTTACATTCACAAAAATTTATCTTTCCCGGTAAATGACCTTAATTTCAGTGCAGTCCTTCTTCCTACAGAACAGAAATGCTTGCAGAATTCTTGTGCCTTAGTTTTTCATGTTTCGTTGCTATTTTCCTCAACAGGTGGCGCTACTTTCATGAATACTACTTTGCTTTTGTCATAACATTCGTCGTCGCTCCTCCCATTTGTAAAAATATTTTTCTTCTGAAAAAGAAGGGACATTGTTGCCACCACGCCAGTTGGTATAAACATGGTTCAGATTGACTATTAATATGTTCTAGTTTCTTAGAAATTCTGTAATGATGAAATAAAATAAATTTTCAAAAATATTTACGAGTATTTCAGCGAGTAATGAATATAATTTCATTGCTTTCCCAAACTTATCCCAAGGCATAGAGAGACAGAAAATGTAATTTTGGGCAAATAATTGTAAAGCGAATCTAATTCCTAAACAATTCCAAAACTGTTGCCTTCACTCAGAAATAAAAGATTCTATGCAACAAATAAACATTTAAATACTAGCTATGTAGCCATAAATCAGATTAAACACAAAGTAAACCATAAAATTGCCATTATAAAAACACTAAATAAATAGAACGAGAAAAAAAAACAGTACAAAATGCCACAGCAATGCAGGAGGAAATCAACAGTAAAAGAAAAAGAATTAAAATATTTATAAATATTGACAACATATGTATATATATATTATTTTATGTACAATAAATGTATACATCGAACGAAATAAACAATTAAGAAGGTAAAACTTGTTGAATTGAGATAATTATACTTTTTTCTGTTTAATTTTTGATAGAATAATAGTTAATAAAATTAATTAAAAAAACAGAAAAAACACTTTATTAATTTTTAAATTAATTTATTAATGAATTCAGTATTTTTAATAAATAATAAATAAAATAATAAATTTAAAAAAAAAGAAAATACTTTAAAGCTTTCGGATTTTATATTATGCACAAAAGGGCGTATTATACGTGACTTATTAAATATCATATTCGTCGTACTTAAACAACATATAATTCAGTTCAAAGCAGTATCACAGAATATTTAAAGAAGGATATCTTTAGAATTTTCGATAGACAGCTTCGCGCTGGAGATAAAAATATTTTTT
>KL813260.1:0-11007 GCA_000611955.2 Stegodyphus mimosarum
GGGATACTAATAAAGCATAAAATATTTCATTTTTTTTATTTGTTTCAAACATTTTTCTGATAGTTTTGTTTTAAAACTTTAGGTGCTCTAGAGTAAGAATTTTTTTTTGTTTTTGTAAATTTTACAGGGTCGCAATCTCTTGCTCTGTGACACAGCTCTGTTGTTCTAAATATTTTAGGTATTTTTCACCATGTTCCAAACCCTCATTAAAAGATATTTTCTCACTCCTTTCACATTCATTATCTGTGTCGGTGTCGGAATCGTTTTCTTGCTGCGGCGAGTTCAAAATAGAGCCAATGATTTCATCATCGGTTATCTGATATGCCGATGTTGGCCCATCTGAACACATCATCCATACTAAAAACTTCTTCTGGGCTAAGATCTTTTTTCTGCCACTAACACAGAATCATTATTATTCGGTAATTATGACGGCATTATTGGATAAATATCTTTTCTTCGGTATTTCATTTTCCATTCTGCGGTTTCTGGAACCTATAAATTCATTGTTTATATTTTGAGAGGCAATGCCGGTTTCAGGAGTTGGTGGATTTCAGGTCGGCGGATTTTCGGTGCTTGACTGTACTAATAAAACTTCTCATCGATTTTTAGTATCAAATAGCAAAATCACTGTTGACTATTTTGCTATTCGGCTTAATTTAGTCCTTATGTAAAAATTACATATAGTATCTTCATCTTATTTGAGCTTAATGCATTAAAAAAAAAATTATGATTTTTTTCACGAACCCGTTTTAACGAGCCCTCGGTTATAACGAGCAGATATCGCGGTCCCTTTACGCTCGTTATAAGCGAGTTAGACTGTATTTTAATTAATAACTAAGGTTAGTGATTTTAATTGCATCTATTGTATTAAATTTTCGATTCTTCACCTATTGTCATTAAAAACTCTTCTTTCAGTTAAACCTTTAGAATTCCTTCCAAAAGGCATTCAGTTCGGAATCTGAATATTAAAATATATAAAAATTCATCGACCTTTTTCCTTCCTTTTTGTGCTTACAGCAAGTTGTCTTAAAATTCCAATTTAAAAATGTTTCGAAACATTAAGAAATCTAAAATCTCGACAGAAATTCTATACGCAGACATCATCTTTACTTAAAAGCTTAAATTCATAAGAGATGCGCCGATGTATATACCAAAGAATTCTCATTCGGCAGAGGAACAAAACCTCAGAACAGAACGAAGAACAAATCAAAACGGCAGCTAACACAACAGTTGAACGATCACAAAAATCGACAAACTTTATATCCCCAAATGCGAAATCAATAATCCTAAGAGACAAACCGTAACATCAGCCTTCAGTCCCCCGTAAATATGTGCACATACGCACGTACTACATACACACACACACGCACGCACATGCTCGAGGCAGAGAACGAAACGGCGGCGAACAAGAAAACATTAAAAGAAGCAAAAATCAATGAGATCAAGTTAAACTTGCACTGCAGAAGGCGCCATTCTGCAAAAGATAACACGGTTTACCTTTAAATAGGAAAATCGATCCCAGAAACGGGAGAAAATTGTTTGTAAAACAAACTGGAATTTAAATTGAGTTTTAGCCGGGCTCGATTACTTTGAACTCCGAGTGTGTAGGGACGGGGGTGCAAATACCTTGATGGAAAGGTTAAAGCGGGGGTTAAAGTGTTTAGTGCAAACCTATCTCCCTCCCCCTGCCACTTCGTTTTAAAACTTCGCTGCCTGGTCTTTTATGCTATAGGCAGCACGCAATGAGGCTTTTAAGTTTTCGACCGCCAAAGTATTTCGGTTGTTGATTTTCAAGTTAAATTTGCGTGTCTGTGTGTCGGGCGTGTATTGTTTGTTCATTTATCCCTTTTTTTCCCCAACCCCATTCACCTGGAAACCTTAGACGAGATTTTACCGTTGTTTTTACTATTTACTTTAAGTGTACAAATGACAGACTGTTCGTGAATAAAAATATATTGAAAAAAAATACTTTAAAACGTATTTCATATCGAGTTTATTAAAAAATAAATGCAAATATACCTACCGAGGGGTTTTTTACACGCGAATGTTTCAGGTTTTTTTTTTAATATGTAAATAAACAAAAAATGTAAAGGACAAAAATAATTAAAATGAATCAACAGAGCAAATACACTCACTGTTCTGTCTCTGTCTTTTGTTCACTCTGTTTTTTGTCTTGTTTTCGCTTCTGCAAAAGGCCCTCCATTTGCTTATGTGTAACGTGAATATGAGCTAGTTTCTATCAGAAAGTTCTCCACAATGGCATCCCACTTAGACAGATAGCCCTCGTTGACTTTGCTATATTCGAATAACTAACCTCGCGTAACCAGGCGTACTAGTACGCGAGCGGTAAAGTTGCTAAACACTGGCAGAGCGACTTGAACTCGATTCCAAGCGAACGGGATAGCTGCACGAGGAGTTTTATGGTTTTTCTTAAGTAAATGGCTAAAGAAAATCTTCCACGAAGGTACTCTTCTCTTAGGAAGGCAGCGCCCGCGTGCTTTGTGAAATAAACCAAATCAAACCTGTAGGTTAGGTTATTCAATTATGGCAAAGCACACGAGAGCTATCTGCCTAAAGGGAGGGATGCCTTCGTGGAGGACTTTCTAAGGGAAACTGGCTCGTATACACGTTACACATGATGAAAACCACGAAAACGCCCATGCAGCCAGCCCGCTCGCGAGATTCGAACCTCGGACCGATTCAGCGTCTTTACCACTCGGCCGCTGGTGGGCCAAATCAAACCTGTAAGCGAAATGTATCCCTAATCAATATTCTATCAATGTTTTCCATCATTTCTTTGGCCAACCCACGGCCGAGTCGTTAAATCGCTGAACCCTACTGACTTAGGTTCGATTCTAGGCGAACGAGCTAGCTGCATGAGGAGTTTCATGGTTTCTCCCGAGTGTTTCTTTAGTAAATGTTTAAAAAATGTCTTCCACAAAGGCATATAACATTCTTCCTCTTGGGCAGATAGCCCCAACGGGCTTTGCCAAATAAACCAAACCAAACCAAACTTGTGAAAGAAAGCATCCATGATCAGTATTCTACAAACGTTTTCCACCACTTCTTTGGCCAATCAGCGGCGGAGGAGTAAAATCGCTGTACCCTGGTAGTTTTGACCTGGGTTCGATTCCGGTAAACGAACTGGCTGCATGGCCTTTTTCGTGGTTTTACCCATGTGTAACGTGTATGCGAGCTAGTTTCCCTTATAAAAGTCCTCCACGAAGGCATCCCTACCTTTAGGCTGATGGCCCTAGTGTACTATGCTGTAATTTCAATAAACCAGTAACTAATTTTATTTTCACTTATGAGATGCAATATACTGTATAGTTTACATTTTCCTAAGCAGATAAATTCACGCGTTTTTGTTGGAGGGAGGGAAGTTAAAATTTTCATAGTTTCATTTCGAACTTACATTTATTTTTATTTTTCTTAAGTTCCCTGATTGTTGCTTTCGTGATATCAGAACTGGAAGGTTTTATTAAAACTTCTCGAATTTGACTTTTGCGGCACGTTTGCTATTCGTCGATATAAAACACAAAGCACGCGCTGCATTTTCCATTTTTGTTAAGAACGCTAGAACATCCGATATGCCCAAACCGTAAAAGATATCCGGATTCTGAGAGTTTACGTTCACATACTTAACGGCAAAGGAGGCGAAATAAGAAGAAACGGTTTCTGCTGTTGGCAAGTTTGCTTCAAAACGTTTCAATCTGGTGGCGTACAGCTACAGTCACATGAACAATACTTCTTTGCGAATACGTGTATCGGCTTAATTTGCAAAACAAGAACTGAAATTTTTTCCCTTGTTTTCAGTTTCTGTTTTTATGAGTTTATTTTCGTAATTTTATATACATATATATCTTTTAGATCGGTTTAAAAAAATTCTGGATAGGAGAATTTTTTTTATACAGTGTCTCACAAAAGTGATGGGACACTTGTGTTTTACAAAAGGAAACCGTAATAAAATAAATTAAAAAAAATTAAAAATTTTTTGTGGGTGTGTTTCATACTTAAATTTAGTGACAATTATTACATAACATACATTATCTCAAAATATTAAAATATTAATTTAATAAAAATACAATTGTTTAGAACGGAGCCAAAAATGGCTCACATAAGTGATGGGACACCATTAGACTGTGCAACAAAAATCGTCTAAAAATATTTTTTGGGGTTTTCATTTTTACTCAAAAGCAATTGTCAATAATTTATAAAATCGTCTACATTATTTCTTTCCAGTTTGGTTTGGAAGTTTTGTGTTTTTCAGCTCTGTGCAGCCATGAATGCTAAACGAAAAGAAACTTTGCCTGAAATTCGAAAATTAGTTATTAATTTGCATATTGAACGTGGAAAATCTATTGGAGAAACTGCTGAAACAGTTAACTTGAGTCATTCAATAGTTTTCAATATCATTAAACGATATAAAAAGAATCATATGATTCAGGATAAAAGAAGACCTGGCCGACCATCAAAAGCTATCCAATGGAATAACGTGAATTATCGTTCGAAATATTAAAAAGAAGACTAATTCGACCTACTGGATATCACGGTAGAGCAGCCGGGAAAAAATTCTTCGTAAGTGAAAAGAATAGAAAACTCAGACTTGCTTTCGCAAAATCCAACATAAATAAGAATTTTGATTACTGGAATGAAGTTATATTTGCTGATGAGAGAAAATTTAATATATTTGGTTCTGACGGTAGAACCTTGGTGCGGAGAAAACCCAGGGAAAAATTTCGCAAACAGAACTTGGTGCCAGCAGTAAAACATGGTGGAGGAGGAGTTATGGTATGGGGGGTGTATGTCGTTCGCTGAAGTTGGTAATCTTGTTTTTATTGACAGTATAATAGATCAGTACAAGTATATTGGCATATTAAATCAAAATTTGAAATCTTCAGGTCGAAAATTGAACCTTCATAACGATTTTAAATTCTACCAGGACAATGACCCCAAGCACACTGCTTTGAACGTTAGACTCTGGCTGCTGTATAACGGTCCTGAAATAATAAAAACACCACCACAATCTCCAGACTTAAATCTCATAGAGAATATTTGGCAAGAATTGGAATCAAGAATTCGCAAATACACCATTTCTTCGAAACAACAATTAAAATCGGTGCTTCAAGAAGAATGAGGTAAAATCACTCCAGAAATCACAAAAAAATTATTCGAATCCATCCCAAGAAGATTAAATCATGTTTTAAAAGTAAAAGGAAATCCAATAAAATATTAAAACCTTTTAAAAAGTAAAATTTTGGATAAATATTTGGTGGAAAAGTATGTGTCCCATCACTTATGTGAGCCATTTTTTGCTCCATTCTAAACAATTGCATTTTTATTAAATTAATATTTTAATATTTTGAGAAAACGTATGTTATGTAATAATTGTTACTGAATTTAAGTGTGAAACACACCCACAAAAAATTTTTACATGTTTTTTTAATTTATTTTACCACAGTTTCCTTTTGTAAAGCACAAGTGTCCCATCACTTTTGTGAGACACTGTATGAATAAATGTACAGTAAGGCTCAGCGTTCAACCCTACAGATCAAACACTGAATTTAAAAAACTGACTGTAAGCTCTCTTTAAGAGGCGCTGATGTTTAAGGCGTAGGATTACTAACGGAAGTGTGATGATGTTACAGAACAAACAAAACAAAAGATTTTACACACACATATACTATTTTATTAGCCAAGAAGGGTTATTAATTTCGTTTTGGTGTTTTGTGCTGTTTCACCTTTCAAATTGTTGCCACCCAATATTATCGCCCTGTATAATATTTAAAGAAATTAAATGATGAGGAATCTGCATAAATGCATGCATGTTTGTCGCACTGTGATAAAACAACGGTACCTAGATCTATTAAATTTTGAATAACGCAATCCTCCACCCGAATATCTGGAAGCCCGAATTTGGAATTTTTTTTATTACCTATTTCATATTTTGCAAAGCCCCAATGAGTTTTGGTTAAAGAAACTCAACTATTTCAAAGCGAGCAATGGCAACACTGTACGAAAAAGAGCATTTTTTATCTCCACCGCGCGAGACTGTGCACCGGAAATTCTAAAGATATGCTCTTTTTTAATTAGTATTTTGTGATATTACTGTTGAACTGAATTTTATGGTTTAAGTGCGAAGAACAGGTTATTTAATAAATAAAGGTAACACACAAAATGTTCAAGCCCTTTTGCGCGTAATATATCAAATCAGAAAGCTTTCAGATTGTTTTTTATTCATTAAATAATCATTCAAAATGACCCTATGTAAAACTGGTCGATGATATGAGAAATGAGGTACATAATTTAAGACGTCTGCAGCTACATTCCTAGTAAATGTTAAATCTATAAATTGCCAAGTGGACTTGGGTAGTTACTTGTCACCCTTTCGAGATTAAAATGATGTTTCATAAAATCAAATCCCTTTTCATTTCGTTTGACATCTACATTGACAATCACCGATCATAATAACAAGAATATCTAATATCTTAGGTAAACTCTTCATCTATCAATAGGGTAGTCTTAGAATGTTTCATCAATGCACTAAACAAGAACAACTTCAAATTTTCCCTGAATTAAGAGTTTGATGAACATATACGGATGCTAAAATAAACCTTGACTTTCTATTAACAATTATATCAACCATACAAATATCGCCTGTTTCTGAACCCTGTATTCTCTTTCGCTGCTTAACAGTAAATTCTGTTGGTACATAATCCGCAACACTCGTCAACTTCTATAAATAGCAACACCACTATCTTGGCGAAACTACCTGAACACACTGTGTACGCGCGACTGTGTGCAAGGCGACCTTGTCACTGGCACGCGGTCGCCATGCATACTCACGGAGCTTCATCAAAATTTCGCTCTTTTTGACGCGTTGCTATGCGTATAACCTTTATCCAATTTTTGCATCTTTTCGGGCTGATTGCTAATGTGCTCTTTAATCTGTTTAATGATATATTTAGATTGATTGTGACGTTCGTAGTTTTAGAAGGTATAAGCATTCGTGCACGCACCTCAAATAGAGCTTCAGTTTTTGTCTTTCCCATCAGAATACACAGTCCAGTCACATTAATGTGACCACCACGTACTTTCCATGTCAGAGTTAAATAACCAATCACAGAAGGCAGGTGGCAGCACAGTGCAGTTGAGCGTATATAAAGGGTGTGTGAGGGCTTCGGAAAACATTTCAATCGTTGGCGTAATGCAGAAACGAAGCGATTTATCCGACTTCCAAAAGGGCATGATCATTGGCTTTCGGGCCAAGGGTGGAAGCATTTCCGAAACGGCTGAGTTTGTGAACTGTTCGCGTGCCGCCGTGGTAAAAGTGTACCGTGCATGGCAAAATGGGACTGTCCAAAATCAGCGACGTGGCAAATGTGGTGCACCACGGGCCATAGATGACAGAGGCGAACGACGGTTGCGGAGATGCGTTCGGGCAGATAGACGGGCTACCGTTGAGCAACTGACCACCAAAATGAACCAAGGGGCTACCAAAAGTGTCTCCCAAAGTACTATTCAGCGAACATTGCTGCGTCTGGGCCTCCGAAGCAGACGCCTGGTTCGTGCACCTATGCTGACTGCTGTTCATCGACGGCGAAGGCTAGAATTTGCACGCCAGTACAGCAGCTGGACGTCCACTGAGTGGCGACAGGTTGCGTTTTCGGATGAATCGCGTTTTATGCTCCATCGGACAGATGGACGTTGGCGTATAAGGCGTGAAACCTCTGAAAGGAACCACCCTGCAACCATTGCCGGAACGGTCCAAGCTGGAGGCGGGAGCATTATGGTCTGGGGAATGTTTTCCTGGCATTCTCTAGGTTCACTGATCATTGTGGAAGGCACAATGGATCAATACAAGTACGCATCTGTCCTTGCGGACCATGTTCACCCCTACATGCGCATTGTTTTTCCTCAGGATGATGGCATCTTCCAGCAGGACAATGCGAGGTGCCATACAGCTGCCAGTGTACGTGCGTGGTTCGAAGAGCACCAGGATGAGTTTACCGTCCTCCCCTGGCCAGCAAACTCACCTGACTTAAACCCAATCGAGCATCTGTGGGACCATCTCGATCGAGTTGTTCGCGCCATGGATCCTCAACCGCGTAATCTAGCGCAGCTGGCCACGGCATTAGAGTCGGCATGGCTCAACATCCCAGAGAACACCTTCAGGGACCTATGTGACTCTCTTCCTGCACGTCTCGCAGCAGTCCGCTCTGCGAAAGGTGGTTATTCTGGCTTTTGACAGATGGTCACATTAATGTGACTGGACTGTGTATTATGGAGGAACATAATGCTAGGTAAAAACATAATTCTAAATCTCTCTGAAAATAATACTCAACATTTATACCTCAATCGATATGTATAACAATTAAGCGATACGTTTATCTGTATGGAATCGAGAACAGTTCCTGAAATATGGTAGAAAATGATTTGTGACTGTTATTTCGAAAACGAAAATGGGCTGAAATTTCTAATATAATGAAAAGATAATTTACGATATGAATACTCAATATCAGTGAGATTTATAACATAAAATAGGTTATGTGTTATAACAGGCTACGAATTATTTTGCATGAGTAAGAAATAATTCATTTTTACATGTGTAATTAACAAAAAATTCGTGCATACTCGAATAAATTGCAACAAAATCTGACATTTTTATGGAACTATGTAATAATAAAGTTATCAATAGTGTGCGCTTTTTGTAATGCAACGTGATTTTGAATTGAATTGCTTTTATTAATTTGCTATTAACTTTAACCTAGCAGACGAATTCTGGCAAAACCCTTTCTTTCATAAAAGATTATTTTGGCCCTCCAGCGGCCAAGTGGGAAATTCGCTGAACGCCGATAATTTTGTCCGGGGTTCGAATCCCGGCAAATGGGCTGGCGGCATGGGCGAGGTTTTCCCCATGTATGATGTGTATTCGAGCCAGTTTTTCTTAGAAAGCCCTCCACAAAGGCATCCCTTCCCTTAGGCGGATAACCCTCGAGTGTTTTTCTGTAAGCCTTTTTATTCGAAACAGTTGAAAGTGTGAATGTGTGCGAATTTTTTCTACACATATTATCAGGATAAAATTTATTTCATGTAGCTTTCTACATTTATTTATTTTTCTTGCTATTTTTCTTATTATTAAGGCTCTTTCTACTTTTATTTTTATCGATTTATATTTTCACTTAAATCTCATTTCTGAGTTTCATGCAGGGCATATGTTTTTTCTGATGTTATATCCCGAGACTTTTCTGCTGTTATTCAATTTAGCTACACTTATTCAAAAGCGGCTGAGTGGAAAGATTTTTGAACACTGGTGTTTCGACCTGTGTTCAAATTCCTGCGAATGGGTGATTTCGTAGTTTTCCCGTGTGCAACGTGGACACGCGTATTCCCTTAGACGTGTATTCCCATGTGTATTCCCTTAGAAGGATCTCCACGCAGACATCCTCTTCTTTAGACAGATAGCTTTGGTAGGCCTTTGTCATAGTCCAAAGAGCTATTCAATTACGCTATTACATAAGGTTTCTTTTTATTATTTACTAGCCGCTGCGCGGCCAGCCTTCGTCTGGCTTTTAAGTGTACCAGAAAAATGCCTAAAGAGAACACCAAACATTAAATTTGAAAACTGCACAGAATTTTACTCTGCGGAACAATTTTATCGAAAAAGAAACAACAACAGAAAAAAAAAATTCAGTTAAAAATGCATTACATATAAAAAGCATACAACGAAATAAGCAATATCCCTTAATACAAATATTAATTATCCTAATAAATAAATTAGCCAACTTCCCTTTACAAAATCTTAAGAACTCAAATGGTATAAACAAATTAAGAACTTAAGCCGATTAAAAATATCATGCAAAACTTTTTTATAATTAAAATTATATATAATTAAAACATAATATTACAATGAAAAAAACAATATCCCTCGATACAAATGTTAATTATCCTAATAAAGTAATTAAACAATTTACCGTTGCAAAAAGAAACAACTTTTTAATTTCTTAAACTTTTCAGTCTCTTAAAAACAGTAACATAAAAAATACGATGAAAAATTGTTGCCAAACCGAAATTTTTAAAAGAATGAAACTGTTCAAAATGATGCAATTTCAACAAAAATCTATCGACAACAATAAGAAAGGAAAATTGTTGCCAAAACTACATTTTAGAATATCTGAGATGTGAGAAGTGCATTCGGAAGCTTCATTTAAAAAATTTAAAAAAAAATACAAAATATTATTATTTTTTCCAAAATTCCTTTTTTAAAAGGAGTGGAAAGGATTAAAGTTCAACGTGTCCAAAAATCAAAGGAAAATAAACGGCACATTTTTTAAAATCAGTTTTTTTTAAAAAAATTCCGCCGAAAAGGTGTTAAGCTCCCCTTCCTAAATAAATTCGTATTTAATCGATTTATTGAAATACGAAATTTATTTTAAGTTCGTAAAATAGCTAAGTGTCTACGCTTCACGACGATGTAAAAATGAAATGTATAGAGTGAAATCTCCCTTTCCTGTAGCCCATTATGTCTCAAAATGACGCGATTTGGTCACAAAACATAAAATAAAAAAATTCGAATTCGAATTTCGCAAAAAATCGCTTCGAGGTGCACTGGCTCTTGTGTAGATACACCTATGTACCAAATTTCTTGGCCCTGGGTCTATTAGCTTACTCGCAACACGAACGCAACACATAGACTCTTTGTTTTATTATATGTAGAGATTTATTTTTCTGTATAGTACGTGCATTTTTTAATAGTGCAAGCAGTATCCATTATAATTTAAGTTCTATATCATTACTCTGTCGGTTTAATTCTTATATTTACTGAATGACATTGAAACTTTAAGAATATACAGCCGCCCAACCGGTATAGTGGTTAGCGTCGCTGGCTGCCGTGCTGAGAAGGTCCTGGAGAAGGCATGGATGTTTGTAAATGTGTTGTGTCCGTGCGGCATGGGAGCACTCCAAATATGTGACGAGCCGAAAGTCCTCTCGAGAGGCTGGTGGTAG
>KK113890.1:9497-45655 GCA_000611955.2 Stegodyphus mimosarum
CCCTTCAAAATACTCTTTCATACACCTTCCTTTGATATATAAGCGTCCTCGCGTTATCTTATGAATTAAAAATTCCAATTCTGTTAGCTGTTATTACTAAATCCTACTATCGAACTTGTTACCGGATCATATTACAGAATAAGCGAAGAACACTGTTACGTATTAAAAATATGTACATAAGAAGACAGATGTGAAAGAGCAGAATTAAATTATAAATGTATATTTTATGAATATAAATGAGAGGCTATTATACGAAAGGCTAGTGGTTATTTCGGAATCTTATGTGTCTTTCAAGTTTGGAAAAAAAACGATTCAAACTCAAATATACACCACAATTTCATGGCCATAAATATTTTGGTAGAGGAATTTTAAGAGAAACTTGCTCGTACGCACTTTACACTGTAGAGGACCTGAGATGTGAGTGGTCTGAGAGATATCAGTGGTGCCATATTTTTTGGTTTTCGTAGCACACTTTTCTTTCAAATCTGCTAAATTTTGTTCCTAATATTCCGCCTGTTCTCCTAAGCAATACGTTATTACAGCTTTCTTACTCTTAAAAGCTTTATTTACAACAAAATGAGCGCAAAACATAAGAGTAATGTTGATATATGTACTTAGAAAAAGCTTAGTGTAAATATGTAATAATAAAAGCATATGTTCTATAGATTCTAAAAAATTATCTTTATTTTGTAATAACTAATACAAAATTATCTAAGAAGATAAGACGGCTTATAGTATTATAGTATAATTGTTGTTACAATTTCAGGAACTGCAATTTTCAGTTGCATTTCTAGAAACACTAAGTTATTGGATTAATAAGAAATTTGTGTATTGTTCTGATATAGTTATCAGATTCAGGTGGCGCAAAATGCGACGATCTTTTGAAAAACTCGAAGCATAAACGTATTTTACTGTTAAGTTGAAGAATGATCCAAGGGAAACAAAAATCTGAGTCATTCATAAAATTAGAAATTTTTAATGTAAAACAAACAACTTGTCAAACACACACCAAAAAAAGGTAACGAATGAAGATTATGGAGGAGGCATTGAAACTATAAAATGTCTGAAAACATTTGCGTGTTAGGGTACTGCTGCCTCCCACATAATTAAATAAGGATTTAATTGCTTACTGTTGGTGCCGCGTTAAACTTTATTTCGCCATTTGTCACTGTCCCTAATCTTCAATATTTTGCATATACAACCAGCATCAGGATCGATAAAATTATATTTATGGTTAACGCAGAAATGTTCAGATCTGGCCTTTTTTTATTCTCCTTCCCAAAAATCTGAGTATATTATAGTGCCATCAATAATATTATTTTCAATAACTTTAAGCAAATTTCTGGCAGGCTAGGTACAACGACTAAAAAACATTCTTTTGTTTTTTAGTAAATCCAACTACACACCCACTGGGGCGGAAGGATACGACATACATTGTTTTTTTCGACACGAAACGGTCTAGACTTTAATGGATGGGTACAGACTTCCCTTATATCACTGTTCCAATCACCAGCAGTCCAGGGATTCATATTAACCTGATTCTGACAAATTCGCTTGAATTTAATTCTAAATGCGAGGTATAAATGAAACGAATCACCGTTAAGAAACTGATTATCAATCCTTCAATCCAATTTTGAGAACGTAATCCTCTTTTTTTTCCTCAGAATAAAGCTCCATTTTATGGATTTTTGAGCACTTTCTTTCAGACTGAATAATTTCTGAAGAAACTGTATGTCAGATATCTAAAGGTGTTTCATCATTAGGTCAGACCAAGATTTTCACATCCAAGATAAATTTAATAACAATACAAACACAAGTGGCCGTTATGTCTTTAGAATTTGCATTCTTTTTGCCAGTTTTGAAAACGAATTCTTTTACAAAAAATAAACATTTCAATGATTTTAAAAGTAAACATTGGCGACTTCGTATGAACTAATCGCTTGACAAGAAAAACATTTGACCACGACTTGGGTTCCGATATCAGAGCAGCACTGTAATTTCACGCATAACATAACAAGATAATTCAGAAGAGAGTCTTCTTTTCTATTATTGTTAGATTTTCATTTCAAATTTTGATGTTAAGACCTTACAATTTTAACATATCAGGAAGACTATTGATATAAATCAAAACAAACCTGACTGATCATAAACACAATATAAAGGTAAACAACTATTAACGCCTTCAGGATGGATGTGTCATGTAGGCATCAGAGGCTAATCCTCTAACGAGATGGCATGCCGCTTAGCGCAACTCACCTCGGGAACGGTTTATTGCATCAGTGCATCACCCGGCTGCTAGCGACATCTGAGACTGATGCCCGTCTGCAGAGGGTTTTTAGTTCAGCAACATGCCGTCACGAAGGGGTTAAAGGCATCTAACAAAATATTAAAAATTCATCTTTACGTTTTGGACTCAGTGACTCGTCAAGGGTGGCCCCATAATACGAAATCAGATTCTCAAAATTCAAGAATTGCAGTCTTTTGAAACATGCTTTAGTTGATAGCCTATAATGTCACGAGAACATAGCTCGAGACATTGTTGCTATTATTTTGTCGCCAATATAATGGTTAATCTTTTAAAACTCTTAAATTATCAACACAGAATATGAAACATATTTCGAGACTTCTCCATTATCTTGATGGGCAGTATAAGGGCTGAATAGTCAGTGTACTTTAACCTAAAATACAAATCAATTATCCTGAAATTACGTTTTACAAATAATTTAAATTGAGGCTGAAATGAAATTGTATTTTATACAGCAATCAACAAGTGGCACAACATAGAATTTCTAAAATAAAAATACTGTTGTGTTTTACTTTATGTTAACATTGTTTTGAATTTTAACAATAAACAATGCGTCTGTTATTATTTGGTAGTTCCGTCTTGGTTTCGAATTATTTGGTACTTCCGACTTGAGTTCGAATCTAAATGAACGGGCTGGCTGTATGGGCATTTTCATGGTTTTCTCTATGTGTAACCTGTATATGAGCCAGTTTCCCTTAGAAAGTCCTCCACAAAGGCATTCTCCTTTTAGGAAGATAGCCCTTATAGTACATTGCTATAATAAACTAAACTGACCAAAAACAATTGTTATTTTTTTAGGACTGTCCGTTATTATTCTACGAAATAATTTTTTTAAGAAGATAGAATACAAAATACTACGAACTTACTTGATGCTAAACAGTACATGTAATGATGCATTACTGACCAGTATTTGAAATATAAAGTAAAAGTCGTGGTTCTTTGAACCTAAGCTATATTTATTAATTTTCACTTCAGGGAAATGCAATTGAAATCGATTCGTAATTACCATCACAGTTTCCATTTTCATTTAAAGAAATGCAGAGAAGGAAATATATTTTTTCAAACTTTTTATCTCGTGTTCCATTACAAAATCAATTAATGACAGTTTAAGTACTTCGATTTGAGTATAAAAACAGTTATTTTTCAATTTTATTTCGTAAACTGAAGAATTAAAAGGATGCATTTATTGATGTAAATTGAAATAACTACACCTTTTTTTTCTCTCAGATGTTTCCGAAAAAGGGAAAAATAAACAAGCACTGTTAGTGTTGATTGCTGTTTCTTTCATTTTATTTTAAGTTTTTAGGTTCTGAAATCAATATTTTTTGCTAAAATATGGTGCTGATCAATACTAAGTAGTTGTTTTAGCAAATGGCTTGGATGCGGTTTTGTTCGTAAAATGCAGTATTTATATACATAAAGCAGAAAATAATTACACTCACGTTTGTGAAAATTGCAACACCATGAAGGACTTACGCGAGTGAGCTGAAATTTTCAGGAAATGCAAAGTAGCGCATGATATGCAAATGATTAGAATTGCAAATCCGTAGCGCATGCGTATGCTGAGCAGCGCCCTCTGAACGGCTGATGGATCCGAATAAATAGACGGCTGTAGCGAGGCGTGTATGGTTATCGGTGGTTATCTGCTAGTGGTAAACGCTAACTCAATCTGTACTTATGCCTCGTCGACGAAAGAGAGCGAGATTTGAACAACTTACAGAGTTTGAACGAGGGAGAATCATCGGCCTTCGTGAAGCTGGATTGTCGTATCGTGCAGTAGCCTCTCGTGTGCAGCGTAACAGCAGCACAGTGATGCGCGTTTGGAAGCAGTGGACGGACGAGTGTCGGACAACTCGGAAATCCGGGAGTGGACCCCGAAATGTGACGTCAGCTCGCGATGATAGACACCTGGTCCGCATGGCGCGGACGGACCGTACAGCTTCCTCTAGACAATTGGCAGCACTGTGGTCAATAGCTACAGGTGTTTCATTGTGTGCTTCATCAATTCGTAGACGTCTGCTGCAGTGTGGACTGCGCGCACGGACTCCTTTATACAGGATCCCCCTAACGCACGACCATCGCCGCCTGCGGCTACAATGGGCCAATCAGCATAGAGACTGGCGTGCTGATTGGCAGCATGTCGTGTTTTCTGACGAATCCCGCTTTAATTTGTGGTACCATGATGGCCGCATTCGTGTCAGACGCTATGCCGGTGAACGCCACCTTCCGGAGTGCATTATCGAACGCCACAGTGGACGAACACCCGGAGTTATGGTCTGGGGCGCCATAGCATATCATAGACGATCTCAATTGCTACGAATTGTGGGCAATCTGAACAGCAACCGGTATATCCGTGAAGTTCTACAGCCCGAAGCTGTTCCCTTCCTTCAAAGCTTGCCAGGCGCTGTATTTCAACAGGACAATGCCCGCCCTCATACTGCTCGGATTGTTAAATCCTTCTTTGCAGCGCAGCAGGTACAGCTTCTTCCTTGGCCTGCGTGTTCCCCGGATATGTCGCCAATTGAACATGTGTGGGATGTCATTGGTCGGCGTCTTGCTCGTGATCCTCGTCCTGTTGCGTCTGCAGACGAACTTTGGGTACGCGTACAAACGATATGGAATGCTCTTCCTCAGTCAGACATTCAAACTTTGTTTGACTCCATGCCATGTCGTGTAGCAGCACTTATTGCGGCTCGTGGTGGCCACACAAAATACTGATTCTGATTTCTTGTTCTTGTTTGTTTGCTTTGAACATTTAATCATTTATTTGTACCACTACCACTCAACTGTGTATTAAATTGCAT
The DNA here is from genome assembly GCA_000611955.2 of Stegodyphus mimosarum. Taxonomy (NCBI): domain Eukaryota; kingdom Metazoa; phylum Arthropoda; class Arachnida; order Araneae; family Eresidae; genus Stegodyphus; species Stegodyphus mimosarum. The sequence continues at coordinate 14,607 of KK113890.1, forward strand.
TCAATTATGACGATTCCTTCTTGGTGTTGCAATTTTCACAAACGTGAGTGTATAATAAGCATAGCCTCTGCAGATAATAAATACGTAAATGGTTTACAAATGGTTGTACCACTAAAGACGCAAATTATACGTATGCAGAACTAGCTTGGTTTTTCTTTGCATTACCCGTATATCCTGATCAATTCATCATAGAGCTGTTAAATGCAGTTATTGAAACATTTATCTTCCGGCTGTCAACGGATATTTTGATGCATTCGCCACGCGAAACTTCTAGTGTCGTCCATGCTACACGAAGCATGGTAGAACAATCATGTCAACTCTTTAATATAGAAGTGTAAAAATTTACTAGCTGGTATTTTTCTGGAAAATGACTATCAGCGCACAAAACGCATCCCAGCCACTTGCTCTTATGTGTATTCCTCTAGAGCCATAGCCATTTTTACGCTATTCTGACGCGGCTGGAATGACTGGTGCTTTTACTCCATACGAAACATGATAGCGTTGTTATTTGGTGGCAATGTTTTAGACTATTGTCATACACTGGTAGTTCGATCCGGGTTAAAATTCCGTCGAACGAAATTATCGTATAAACTTTTCTATATATTTTACAATGTGTAAACTAAATAAGAACCAGTTTCTATTAGAACTTCCTCTATGAACGCAGCTTCCTCTAGCCTAAAAATTAACCATCGAAATGTTTGATCCAAACAAACAACCACTTAATGAATATTTCTTGAAAGTTCACACCAGTTTGAAGCTTCTGACCTCCCTTCGTGAGCATGGCAATTAATAGTTGTTTTAGAAATGTAGCTATAGTCTTTATTCAAGTATTGATAATGCCAGTAGATAATGGTATGTACTTCAAATTAAACTTTTTAAGTTATATAATTTTATTAACAGAGTTTAAATACTGTGGGAAGCAAGGTTTTATAAACAAAGCATTTAACCGTTTTTATATTTCTCGCAGATGATAAATTCATTATACTCCCACTTATCAAATGACTTAAAGCTAAAAATGTGTACAGCCTTAAATTTTAAAATCGCGAATACATTTTGTATATTAAGCCATTTTTTGATGCTATGCATTTGGATTTCAAAACATTTTTTTGGCAAATTAAGGAAAACAATACACAACAAAAATGACACTTATAGCGATTAATGGAGAAATGGATAGAATTTAGGGTAATTTCACCTCGAACGAAACATCATTCTTTATTAGAATTTCAACTGGCACCTTGATACCATTATTTGTTAAAATTTATCTTCAGTGTCTCCAGTGCTACTGAATCATTAAAACATTAATACATTGGGAAATATTTTTCAAATGCCATATGAATTCATAGTTTCGCTTAGTATGATTTCAGTGATAATAAACACTCCAGGATAAAAGTTATCGCAAATCTTCTTGCTAATGATTATAGAGGGACTGTTTCGAGCAATTTTAATTTGAAAGAGCTGAAAAAATATACACTATTTCTGTGTCAAATTTCAATAGATAAATTTTAAGTGATAAAATAAAGATTACATCTTTGGCAAGAAATTCAAGCACAGGTTATGATTAAATTCTTCAATTATCCAAAAAATTTCCAGCATTACATATTAGAGTAATGGTTCAGAAATTAAGGATTTAGTCTATGAAAATAAAATTTATTAAATATGACGAGAAATAAGACAACTTAAAACTAGGCACAAAAGCAAACTCATTTTGGCGTAGATTTTCAATAAAACTCTATCAATTTCGAGGGTAGTAAGACAAAAAGTGTAACAGAAAATTCAAAATCTAAAATCTACGTCAAAATACAATTGCTGTTTTGCCTAATTAAAAGCAAAAGAAATAAAAATAAAATAATTACCTTGTAAATCTCTAAAGATTTCCTTTGGCTCTTTCTTTTCAAAATTTTTTGCGTACTGTGCCATTAGGTACTATACGAAAGGGGAGGAATGACCCGCGGAGGACATTTTAAGGGAAACTAGCTCGTATCCACGTTCCACACGGAAAAGATCACGAAAACGGCCCATGCAGCCAGCCCGTTGGCCTGAACTCGAACCCTACAGCTATTTCCTTTGGCTTTCACCAAGAATTCATTTACTCTATTTCAAGGCTTGGTCTGCTTTTTGGAACAATTTTCTAGATTTGGAATATGCTTGGAAAACAGGAGAGATATTCACTGAAAATTACAAAATATTTCTCAAAATATTCATGGGATTCTGAACCCCACTTACAGATGTTCCGGGAATGCTGTGGTTTCGTATGAAAGAAAAATGGAATACTCTTGAGATATTCCGTGTTGTTTGAGGTAAAAGTATAACATTTGCAATTAAGTGTATTTTTTTCTTTGTGCTTTATAAACATTATAAAATACAGATAAGTTATAATTTTCTTAAATTATTAATTAAAATTAATTTTTGGCATTAAGGATAATTTTCTTTTTAACTAATATGCTTGTTGCCATAGACCGAGAAGTGTTATGCTCTATCAGTGGGATTTAAGGCCCGGTTTTCCAATCAGAAAAAGCGCCAACCCTAGATGAAACATTTTTGAGATCCAACAGAAGCTTCATATATTCAGAAATGAAAAATTAAATTCATCTAAAATGTTGTATATTCCTCAGAGTGTAGCAGAAATGCATGTCGGAATTCTTCTACTATGGAATATGAATCTGAATTATTGAATATTCAGGTTTTTCGCGCAAATTCAAAATCAAATTAACTTTGATCATTTTAAAAATCTACACTTTCTTGTTTTCCTGAAATTTTTTGATTCTTTTGATTTACTGGATTTTCAGAATTTACTTGATATCCTCTAAACTCTTCTAATTTTATTGGAGTAAAAATTAAATTTTTAATTCTCCAAATTTTCTTAAAGTATTAAGACAAACAAATGTTATAATCCTTGGCACATGATAGTTACGGCAACTATCATCTTGATCGCATTATTTCATTGTCATATATTCCTTATTTTTAACAATCAATTAATTGGTTTCTTCATTAATTACAGCAAGGCGGAGGTTCATCTATTTGAAAAGAAGGTGGCTTTCGAGGAGGATTTTCTAAAGGAAAATGATTCACTATCTTGTCACATAGTAAAACTCATGCACCAATCCAATTTTCTTTAATAAGTTTGCATATTTTGAATTTTAATCCATTCTTTGTAATGTGCCAAAAAGCATAAATTGAATTTATTTTTACAGAAGAACCAGCGCATAACTGAACATAGCAGAATATCATAAATACGTTCTTATAATATTTCAAACTGTCCGATACTTCCTTAAAAACAGAAAAATCACATTTCATAATTAAGAAGTCTCATTTGTGAATAAAAATATATAAATAATGAAGTAAACTAACTTTCAGAGAAAGGGGGGGGAAGCCATCTTTCTGTTAAAACGATTCGAGTTTCTCTTTTCAAACGAAGAATTAAGATAATGCTGCTTTTGTGCATAATGTAATTGTCCTTTTTCTCCGGGAACATGTTTTGAAACTGCATTTAATACACTGTGACTCTCCTTTAACTTATTCTTACATTTAAAAATATATGTCGGTTGTGTACGATAGTAATTTGTTTAAACTAGTAATGGGGCACGCCAGACTTCACGGAAATTTAAAACGTAAAATGACAAGGAAGAAAAGATATTTTTCACTTGTAAAACTAGCAGGTTTTCAAAACAATTCCACTTATAATATGCATTTTATTCGGGAAAAGAAGAAAGCGTGACAGAAAACTCACATTTTAAGAAGTCAAGAAAATTAAAAATATAAGACTTCAAATTTGAAACGCTGCAAAAGTCACGCATTTCATGAAGCTTGTTTCAAAATATTCAGCATTTGCAATATTTAACTGCTGTTGAATTTCATTAAAAGTCTTATTAGGATAGAAACTGGAAAGAAAAATGTATATTACAGAGCGTTTCTAGGTTTGAATAAATATGTAGGTTTGAAAAAATACGTATTAAACCCCATATATTTGCATTTCAGTAACTGTTTTTTCCCCTAAAACGAATAAATATTGGGAAACGAAGTTTGAGGCAAACAATTACAAATAATAATGACATACGCTCATTAAATTTAATTACTTGTTTTACTTAATTTAGAGAAAATTATTTGGAAGCACGCTCTCAGATATTCAAACCGCCTCAAGTACTCAGATTAAAAAAATTAAGGGTAGAAAAAATAAAAAGGGGAAATATACTACTCCATTTTTTATGGGAAAAAAATTCTCATTTCTGTTAAAGAAAGTACATCCATTTCGTTAAACCGATTTTTAATAAAAATTATTTTCTAATGTTTATTACTTAATCCTTTTAATTTTGCTGCAATTTGTATGTTCCAGAATACTTCAAATGTTTTAAATTGATATGTTTTTTATCACAAAAATATTTTTGTGTAAAATATATTTGCTAAAATATTACCTAAATAAATTATGAATTTAAATAAACAGTAAGTGCAGCTGAGAATAAAACTTTCAATTGAGTTTTATTCTTATGCTTAAATGAACTAAATTCCTTAGGATTATTATTTTCTCATCAGTGAATTTTTCTAACTTACTATTTTCATAAATTTAACCGATATGCACATTACATTTAAAAGAAGTGAAAACAAGAAGCTATATTATTAAATTAAATTATGCTCATGCTGGAACGATTAGTTTAATATATTCTAATATTTCATTTAGACTCTGCATTCTGTAAAGAATTAATTTTTAATTGTTCACTTTTCTAAAATTAAAAATGCAAATATCATATACCAGTACAATGAAGAAATTCTGGTTACTCAGGAGAAAGCAAAAAATAAAATAAAATAAACAAATTCTGCTGTGTACGCCACATGACTTCCTTGTACGGAATGTTAAATTATACGTATTTTTTCCTGCCTTTAATTTAAACATATTTCCTCGAATTTCATTAGAGATATATTTCTCCTCCAATTAATTCAGTTCTCACTTCGCGACAAGGCAAAGAAAAATATCTCAAAATATCTCTTTTAAAATTGAAAAATATAGAAAAACATAAAACACCAAATACAGTTAAAACAATCAAAATTACAGTTTCTAAGTAAAAACGAGCAATTCGGCCAACGGATAAGAAGACAGATTTTTCGGTTACAAAACTGAAAGTTTACTTTTGGTCTCACTCGGCAAAAAGACACTGAAGGCGTAGAAACTGAATTTCTTGTGCGCGCTATGCTGAGTCAATATATGGGACAATTTAATAACTTAAAAGATAATTCCAGAATGGAATAAGCATAATTTAATTCGCAATAATAAAAGAAAACGTTACGTTGTTGTTACGAAGTTTAGTTTCGCTAGATTGTTTAGTTTCACTATTTTGCTAAGTTTCAAATATAAACAAATATGTCTGCTATGGTAAAATAAAAATAGGCTTAGCAGCACTTAAACAACGTTTAAATTGTTAATAATTATACAGTAACATGCGTGTTAACTAAAGGCATAAAAATCTTAACCGGAAGATAGGAGCAACATAATTCAGTCATTTTTAAAGCAAAAAATGCACAGTTTACAAATATATAAGAATAATGATATTGAGTTCACTGAGCAGAGTAATAGAGTGGATATATACATAAATAAACTTATATACTTTTGGTGAGGCCGATTGGTATCAAATGGAGGTGCGCATCTCTACATGTTTCAACAGTACTGCATACAAAATTTGAACGTTCTGAGGCTACTCGTTTTTGCTAATCGTACACACAGACGTCACGAAACAAATCTGTTCAGAATCCATTTTAAATCAGTTTTATAATTTTTTGGGGAAAAAGAGTCCTTTATTCTGTCCTCACGTACAGATGTCACGCAAAAACATCGCTAAATTGCATTCGATAGCGCTCAAAATGAATATTTTTGTTAAAATATTATACCCGAAATTTTTCTCGAATACAATACTTCCTTCGTACAAGGAAGTAAAAAAGAGAAAGCGGGAAATATGAGTCAGCTATTTATTTCAAATTTGAGAGCTATCTAGTAAAATTCAGTTTACATTTTCAAGCAAGTTGTTTTCAGTTTACATTTTCAAGCAACTGAAACAAATATGTTTTCAAGCATATTTGTTTCAGTTTTTGTAACAACTCTAGAACTATGTACTAATGTCTTTCAGTTTCCCGATGATACACTTTTTTTCTATAGATTGTGATACATGTATCCATGTCTATGTGTTATTTCCACCTTTCTTGTCCTATTATGTTAATGCAAATACTAATTGCTGTAAATTTTATTGCATAGTTGAAGTGCATTTTCCTATTTGCAGGCATTCGTGCCTTTAGTTATCTGTATCATTTGTTGTTCGTTCTGCCCAGGAACTTCATAACTCTTTAACTACAGCATCACTCGTATTTGAGTGACGGCAAAAATCCTGATCAGTCCGCGTCATCCGTATCCGGGTGACAGTTCTTTGAGTACTTGCGAGATAAAGCAGGTAATTTAAAAAAATAATTGTTGACTGTTAAAAAGAAGAAACAAGAATGATGGTTTACGGTTAGCTACATTCAAGCAATTTTAATAAAATAGGATCAGTAGTATCAACATCGCATTTATTATCACTGCATTTATTAATATTTGAATCAGAATCTAAAGATGTAATTTTGTTGATAATTATCTTTCTAAAAAATCTGAACTGTGTCTCATCGCTAATTTTCGAATTTTTGTAAGCCTTGCAACAGGCTTCTTTTTCGTAGCTATATGGCTTACTCAAAAGTACTCTTTTTTTCTTTTATATATTGCAAAAAACTGGGGCAACAATTTTACCACAAAACAATTTGTCAACCATTTGTCACTACAGAAAAAAAATATATAGAAAATTAGAAAGAATTTTCGAATCTCACACCCTTTCTTAGATACTTTGCTATTGAGGAAAGATTTTAAACTGAATGTATGTCGCAAAATGTTTCGTTTTAGATGTTCTACACTCCTACTATCTGAAATAACTGACGTATGGTGTAGCAGCGTATGTGGCCTAAAGGAGACAGTTCTGGCAAACTCAGGTGGCAGTCAACGAGTTAACCTGTCTAAAAATTATTTTACGTACCGGGGGTAAATATTTTTCGTTGATTGAAATAATATAAAGATACCCTAAGGCACATAATTTTAAGAAATTATTAATGCAATTTGCATATACTTGTATAAGTCGTAGTTTGGTTAGAAGTTTTCGTCAAAGTTGGGATTTACAGACATTAACAAGAATGCAGTTACTTACTGTATATAGTCCCATTGTTCCTTACTAATTTCTGTCAGACCTAACAAATGTGTTATAGAGCAAAACATGTGACACTTATACGTTCTACATTTAGGCCTACTGTTCCTTATTTACTACTGAGCATAGTTATAACGAGTGTTCATTTTTTAAAAAGTGCAAAAAGCGTTCCTTTTCTAAAAAATACAAAAAGCGTTCCTTTTCTAAAAAATGCAAAAAGCGTTCCTTTTCTAAAAAATGCAAAAAGGGTCCCTTTTCTAAAGGGAGCAGTAATTGCCAGTCTTTTCCACTCTGGGATATTTTTCCTGCGCAGCATAACTGCCATTTTTCCTTTTGTTTGTTATGTAAGAATATTTCTTTCTGAGGACAAATTCTTCTTTACCGTCGAAGTAGAGTGCAGCATTTCCAATTATTAAATTTGAATTACGAACAACCACGTACATTACAGTAAAGGCATATTTCGCATAAGGGAGGAAATCCCATTTATCGGAATTATACAATCAGTTCCGCTGATCCGGAAAATTGCAAAATTCCGATATATTTATCGGAATTTTGCAATTGGATTAATGTAGATTCCGATAAATGCAGAGCTGCCAATAACTGTAGACTAATTGCATTTAAAGTCGGGTAATTGGAGTTCAACAGGAATTTTGCATACCGTATTCAGAAGCAATAGATAAACTGGCTTGTCACTTGAAATCTAAGTATGTAAGGCTAATACTACTTCTAGTCCCAATTTGAATCCCAGCCCAATTTTTTCCTAAGATTAAAATTTTAGGCAAGGAAAATTTAGGGTGGAATTCATATTTTAATCAGTAAAATATTCATTACATTTAAGATTTATTTTAGGTACTTGTATGCAGAGATACTTGAAAACAAATTTATTATCTTGAATTATTTTATCCCTGCCAGTAACAAACTTAAATTGAAGACCTCTCAGTATAAAATTTATGTAACGACTTTCAAATAATAGCTGTTCATTCTGATGATTAATGCCACTTTCGTTTCAGTTATACGTAACACAATATATGATTATGCAAGTAATACTATATCTGAAAAATTCATGGGAAATAATATATCCTTATATTACCTATTATTTTAAAATTTTCTTTCTGAAATCCGACTGAAAACATGTAGAAATTTAATGTCACTGCTTCAGATATGATCCTCTATATTTCAAGAAATGCTGACCTTTAAGTTTTCACTTGTCTGGGACAATTTCTACTGGAAAAACATTCAATGCAGTAAAATAGCTTTCTTTGAAAGGATTTCTATAAAAGCAGAGAGAAAGACATATTTCTACAAATATTGACGGCAGCGCCAGAATTCAAAGACATGAAAGCACATGCCTCGAAAATATCAGAGCAGATGCGAATGACATTTCATCTGCTTTAAGTTTGCACGTTGTAGTTTTCATTTATCTTTAGAAAGTTGGCTGTTCTTGAAGTCGTGCGAGCAACAATAGGAAAGTAGATTTCAAAGAGTTTTCGTTCAAATCAAATAATTCCGATATAAATGTACATCGATGTTATTATGTTACTTCAAATACACCTGTTCCTTATTTATTTTTAACTTATGGAAGACTGCAAATATCTCGATTTAAAAATTCCAATTTGAGTGAAATATACTGCTTGTTAAAATATTCATTTAATTTAAATGATTTGAATGGGCTTCTCAGCTATTGTGTTCGTTAACTGTTCATAAAGGTTTTAAGTTTAAACGTGGTGTAATGCATCATTTGATTGGGCTAAAGAATACATAAAGATTACGTTCAAGCTAGAAGAAGGCAAATGATTTGAGTTTCAAAGCAGTCTTTACAATTATTTCAGTATAATTGTGGATATCGGTTCAAATGACATAACGATTACAGTCAAACTCGGTTGACATTTATGATTCAAGCTTGACTGTAATCTTAATACTGATTTCAGTGTAATTACACATATTAATTCTATAAATATTTTTAAATTTGAGCTTGAATGTAATCTTTGTTCTCTATTTCTTTATACTGTATCTATCAACAATGGAGCATTTGCTTTGCAATGAGCAACAAATGCATGATTTTATCTGCTTTGGCAGACCTAATTTAAGACAATTTCATAAACAACAGATGCAACTCATTTTTTACTTTTTTGTAGGTTCGATCTGTACGACTTAAAAAATACGCAGTAACAATATTGATATTGCCAACGAATGGGAATTCATTCACATGTAAAGTACTTATTGCTTTTACGTGTTAATTTTATATATCACTCAAAAACACCAGCATTATTAATTCTGATAGAGATTGAATTGAAATAGTATACAAATTTTATTGCATATTTTGGCACATCCAAAAAAAACTTCAGAGATACAAGTTATATACACTCACGTTTGTGAAAATTGCAACACCAAGAAGAAATCGTCATAATTGAATGCAATTTAATATACAGTTGAGTGGTAGTGGTACAAATAAATGATTAAATGTTCAAAGCAAACAAACAAGAACAAGAGATCAGAATCAGTATTTTGTGTGGCCACCACGCGCCGCAATAAGTGCTGCTACACGACGTGGCATGGAGTCAAACAAAGTTTGAATGTCTGACTGAGGAAGAGCATTCCATATCGTTTGTACGCGTACCCAAAGTTCGTCTGCAGACGCAACAGGACGAGGATCACGAGCAAGACGCCGACCAATGACATCCCACACATGTTCAATTGGCGACATATCCGGGGAACACGCAGGCCAAGGAAGAAGCTGTACCTGCTGCGCTGCAAAGAAGGATTTAACAATCCGAGCAGTATGAGGGCGGGCATTGTCCTGTTGAAATACAGCGCCTGGCAAGCTTTGAAGGAAGGGAACAGCTTCGGGCTGTAGAACTTCACGGATATACCGGTTGCTGTTCAGATTGCCCACAATTCGTAGCAATTGAGATCGTCTATGATATGCTATGGCGCCCCAGACCATAACTCCGGGTGTTCGTCCACTGTGGCGTTCGATAATGCACTCCGGAAGGTGGCGTTCACCGGCATAGCGTCTGACACGAATGCGGCCATCATGGTACCACAAATTAAAGCGGGATTCGTCAGAAAACACGACATGCTGCCAATCAGCACGCCAGTCTCTATGCTGATTGGCCCATTGTAGCCGCAGGCGGCGATGGTCGTGCGTTAGGGGGATCCTGTATAAAGGAGTCCGTGCGCGCAGTCCACACTGCAGCAGACGTCTACGAATTGATGAAGCACACAATGAAACACCTGTAGCTATTGACCACAGTGCTGCCAATTGTCTAGAGGAAGCTGTACGGTCCGTCCGCGCCATGCGGACCAGGTGTCTATCATCGCGAGCTGACGTCACATTTCGGGGTCCACTCCCGGATTTCCGAGTTGTCCGACACTCGTCCGTCCACTGCTTCCAAACGCGCATCACTGTGCTGCTGTTACGCTGCACACGAGAGGCTACTGCACGATACGACAATCCAGCTTCACGAAGGCCGATGATTCTCCCTCGTTCAAACTCTGTAAGTTGTTCAAATCTCGCTCTCTTTCGTCGACGAGGCATAAGTACAGATTGAGTTAACGTTTACCACTAGCAGATAACCACCGATAACCATACACGCCTCGCTACAGCCGTCTATTTATTCGGATCGATCAGCCGTTCAGAGGGCGCTGCTCAGCATACGCATGCGCTACGGATTTGCAATTCTAATCATTTGCATATCATGCGCTACTTTGCATTTCCTGAAAATTTCAGCTCACTCGCGTAAGTCCTTCATGGTGTTGCAATTTTCACAAACGTGAGTGTACTTTATAGATCATTGGCTAATCTGAACACTTTCTTTATAAATTTATACTTATTTCTTCATCGAAAAACACGAAGTCAGTAATAGAGTTCAGCCAGTATTACATAAATGCTAATTTAAATATTGCAAGGTTGTAACTCGTGTACCACACAAATTCTGAAGCTTTCTTGAACAAATAATCTTACAAAGTCCATCCATTTTCACTATTTGTAAAATGTATGAAATCTAATAAAACATTAAGTATTTTAACTTTAACATTTTCCCGAATATCTGTATTCTTCGACTCTTAAATCAAGCGAGATGACGTAATTCTGTTCCTTGCAAAATAACTATAACTAACTGGTGTGCTAAAGCTGGAAAGAGAAAAACAGTAATATAAGACTATAAGTTTTAAATTTTCCAATGAAAAATGGAATCAGACGGATTAATGACTTATGCATGCATTCTTTGATAATGATTTCAATTATGTACAGCACTGAATATAGTTTGTGTTTTTCCAGCTGAAACTTCCGAGTAATATATACAATCAAGTAAAGACAGATTTTCAACTCATTCAACCTAATTTTGGATATACTACATACGAAAAGGTGTTTATTATTAGAAGATTATGTCCTGTAAATATACTTTATGGTCTTTAATACTGTTTATTAAATTGCAGTATGCCAGCCCACAGCCAGAGACAGTCATGTTTGGAATCTAACCGCATCATGCTAAGAATTCAATATAGCCAGGAAAGTCATTACTTGGGAATATGGATGGGTTAATTGACTGAGAATGTTAGGTATTCTCTATTCGGAGAATTCAGGAGGGTTAATTGGATTTAATGTTAGGTATTAGGGCTGGGAAGACAAATATATGTAGATCTATTTTTGCTGTGTTTGAGAATCTTGAATATGTATTTAGATTCATTTCGAACTTAACCAGAAATAAGTATATTCAGTAACTCATGTTTAGTAAAATAAAAGTTCATACTAGCTTTAATTAATTTTCCATTTATAAAGCAAGGGGAATAAATTTCTTGTAAACGAATTATCTGAAACAGTTACGTTATGCGGGAAAGTATGATTGCTTTCCGAAACTAGGATTACTGTCAATCTCTAAGTATGTTAGCGTTTGCTACGTAGACTGCTATGAGGACACTTTGTGGATAAGAACAATTTCAAGGATACATTTTTCTTTCCATGAATTTTAAATGTCTTACGTTTTCTTACAAGTACGTGGAATTATAGACATTTTTGCCAATATAAATGAATTGAAAGATTTACAAGTTCAAATTATAAACGCATTATTTGCGTTTATATTTAAAAAGTTGATAAAATAGTATATCAATAAAAAAATTAAAAATGAATTTCAAAATTTTACACATTTTTTTTTACTATAGCTATCATCTTAAATTTTGGAAGACAAAAGCATTTTCATATAATTACTTTCTTATTAATTATGTGATTAAATTAGTGGCCATTAACACGTCATTTTAATTAATACGGTTTAATTTCCGAACTTCTAAAAAAATCGATTATATTTTATTGCAGTAAAATATTATCTATCTGAAGAAATTGATGCAATGCGACTTCGGAGAGGAGCTATTTCCTGTAACTTTACGAAATTATAGCTAGAAATAAAACTTATATATTGTTAAGCAAGGATACATTTAGTATATGCATTGCTATACAATAATATAGTTATTATGCCAGCGGTTAGTGACGCTGACTGCCATAGTGATGGGCCCGGGTTCGAATCCCGGAGAAGGCATGATTGTAACTATCCGCCCCTTCATAGGAGGCCAATGGTGACCATCTATTAGGTACTTCCATAATGAAATGGCCCCCACTTCCGGCCCTTGTAGGCCCCTTATTTAAAGCTAACGACTATTAAATAAAGCGCCTGGCCATTAAAATAATAATAGTAATATACTTATTAAAATATATTTTCATTTTCGTGTTGCTGACCATTATCCTAATGTTTTTTCCCTAATTCATGCTTTGGTCATTTGCTGCAACATAAAGTTTTCTATGATATGACATATTCTTATTTGTTAGACAGACTACTTTCGATAAAAAACTTTAATAGTAACTCTTTACATCTCCAAAAGTAATGTTAATTTTGAATTTATTCTGTATAAATTAACTCTCTAGTTTTCACTATTATAAAGTGTTATTTTCATATGAGAGAAATCATATCATATGAGAGAAATAATATATTTTTGTACGATCTTATGTTAATTAACCAATCATTATGATTAGAAACTTCACTATAACTTCTCATTTCCGGAGTCTTTACAGGAAAGCAAATTAATTGCAGAGTATTTAAGATGCGGGTTTGAATGTTTTAGAGTTTCTGGCAATCTCGGTTGATGATTACGTCCTATCGTCAGCTCTGCAAAAGTTTATTTCGTCTTTAGCCATTGTGCTAGCCGACATTAAAAGCGCTTCGTTAATTACTTGAGCAAATTTAAGTAGATTATTTTGTATGTAACCTCAGACCACATTACTTAAATTGAAATTCCAATTTGTGTTATTTTAAACACTCGCAAGAGGCGGAGTTCGTGTTGTAGCACAGATAGTGCTTTCTATTAATTTTATGAGTTAAATAAAATGTTTTAAGACTTCGTAAGAATTTATCAGTAGGATTTGAAGAGCTTTCAGTTCAACTTCTATACAAACAGAAACCTACAGTTTTATAATTTTAGAAAAATGTTATATTTTGTTTTTCAGTTGTCGCATTAAAATCGTGAACTAACCACTTTTATACTACTACTTTTCTCATGCGTTTTCCACTTTATAAAGACGGAAAAATACATGAGAAAAAATAATCAATGCTGCATTTTGAACCATGATCAAAGATCAATTTATAAAAATTAATATTAAAACCTCATAATATCCCATGGGTCACATTAAGGTTTTAGTTTCAAAAATTTATTTTATAATAATGATATCAGTGTTTGATAGCTCAAAGTTTCTTCAGAGAATGAAAAAACTTTATTTGGACACCGCAAAATGACTCTGTTATTTAAGGAATCTTCTAGGTTTACATTTTTGATACTGCAGCAGTTTTGAAGTTACATTCTTTAGTACTATTCAAATTTTGTTTGTCACAATTTATCAATGAACATTCTTTCACCATTACAACGAATGCTATTTAAATAAAGCCTTCCTAGACCGACAGCGTAAATCGAGGGAAATATTTATATACGCATTATATCAAAATAGGAAGGGGATCACAAAGCAGCTACACAGTAAATGCGAAAACATGAAGAACGAAAAGTCTTCTTAATTGCAGATATTTACAAGAATATCGTTTGATTTTTTTTAAAGAGTTGTTCAAATTAAAGACTATCACTCGCATTCACCCGACGAAGTAATTAGAATAAACTTGAAAGTCACGTGCTTCAGCAGCAGCAACGCTTATGCTGGTGATAATATAGATTTAAGAAGGTAAGGACTGGTAAGGAAGGTAAGGTATTCTAGTGACAATATAGATTTAAGGAGGCAAATTTCCTTTTTATGTCGATAAGCAACAAAGTCAATCTCTGTCTGGTAAACGAGACTTCTGTTCGTAACACGTTGCTGGATGCACGTTGATGGTGGTTCATTTTAACAATGCTGATGGTTGCTGGTGTTTAATGATGCACGTTGCTAGTTGTTCATTTTAACAACTATTGTAAATATCTTTGATTAAAACGATTCTGGTTTTCATGTCATACTTACTATGTTTACTTTTACTAATTTCATCTTGCACCACGGACTGTATTATGAAAATTGCTATGTTTGCTATTTTCTCTCAACAACTCTTCAAAATTATGACCATCACTTTGGTTGCCGCTGTATATCTGATTCAAAAAAATGGAAGTGACTCATTTTCGTAGTCTCTGATTCAATTTTACTTCTCCCCATTGTTTCGGTTAAAGGAGCTTTCTAGTAGTAGAGTTCGGAACCATTTGAGGTGGTCTTTTTATTTGGACTCAAACCCCAGGACAACTGCCGACGTTTGACAGCTTCATTTTTTCATTCTTGTTGGAGGCAATTTGCCCAACTTACGCAATACCATATTAAATATTTCGAGTGTATACCAAATGTGTTATTTTCTTATTTGTGTTATTTTCTTATAACATGGAGACGAATATCTGAATTGTGTTATTTTCTTATAACATGGAGACGAATATTTGAATGTGTATTTATGAAATTCTCTACATTTAAAACACTATCTGAATACTTTTCTGTCTTTTTCTAAACTAAACGTAGCAATACATTAGCGAATAATTTATTTTTAATGTTATTGCTAGCATGTTATTAATCCTAGAAAAAACGAAGAAAAAAATTTAAATCTTGCGTTTTCTTTTATTAAGGACGTTTAAGTATTGGCAGAAATATAAATGCTAACCGAAAGTAAAGAAAAATAAAAAAGGTAAGTAAAAATATTAATTGCAAGTTTATTTACTTTTAAATTCCTGGATTACTTATATCGTTAAAAGATAAAGCTTTCTAATGGAATATTTATCCAGTTTAATTAAACTGATCGAGATCTTTGCACTTGCGTCATAATACTGAACGATTACGGCGCAGTAGTTGATGAAAGACAACATAGAATGATATTTTTAAAATTAATATAATAGGAGCGAAGTAGGCAAACTCGCTGGATTAAATGCTTAATTAAACGGTGTATTTTAATACCTCCGAACAACGATGCGAATTTAGTACACACAGATCTAGTATATAAACATGTAAAACGCTGCGCCAAACTCACTTTTTTCTAATATATTTTACCTTTTAATACAATTCTTGGCGGCAAACAGATTAAAAGAATTTAAGCATTTATGTAATGCTTAATTTTTAACGTTTAATTGAATATGAAATATAATTGTTACTTTTGGAACTCGTGACACGTTTATTAACTTTTATTACCAGGACAAAAAGAATGCCTGACACATATCCGAACATGAGATTTATATTCAATGAAATGACGTGTTAGACGCAAAAAGTACGCATCAAGTCTAAAACTGGATGCAATAGAAATTTCATGGAAATATTTCATTTATCATATTTATTGAGATGTGTAATGCTCTTGGATTTAACTGATTGCACTGTTTATCCTTAGAAATGTCTTCAATTTCTTCATTTAAAATTAATACTAAAAAAAATCTGAAAGGTTTCAGATTTTAAATCACGTCCAAAGGAGCCGTTTTTTACACTTTGTGCGTTACCTTTATTTATTAAATATCATGTTCTATACACTTCAGCCATACAATTCAGTTCAATGGCAATATCGCAAAATAATTTTAAAATGACCATACCTTTAGAATTTCCGATACAAAGTTTTGCGCGATGGAGATAAAAATGTTTTTTCTGCACAACGTTGCCATTGCTCGCTTTGAAATTCTTGAGTTTGTTAACCAAAATTCATTAAGTTTAACAAGATATGAAATAGATAATAAAACAAATTCCAAACATCAAATTTGGGCTTCCAGATGCTCATATTCGCAGAAGGATTACATTGTTCAAAATTTGATAGCTCTAGGTACTATTGTTTCATCACAATGCCAGAAACATACATACATTTATGCAGATTCTTCATTATTTAATTTCTTAAATAAAATAAGGGCGACAATACTTGGTGGCAACAGCTTGAAAAGGGAAACAACGCTTGCAGTAAATCAACACGAAATGCTAAAACGAAATTCATAATCCCTCTGGGCAAATTGCCCCTTTGGACTAATAAAGATAGAATTCTACCAAGCAGTTTTATCAGTTATTAGAAATGAACTGGCATCGCTAAATTTGCACCATTGAATTTAATTCTTCGCTTTTAGTTATCTTGATCTGATATCGTAACAGTAAGAATCCATTTATTTTAAAATAAACATTTTCTTGATCAAAATTAAGTTATTCAGAGTAACTCAAAGCATCGTGATATGTTCAGATTTTGATTAAAACCTTCCAAGTACGGTCTTCCTTGTTTGATCTAACAAAATATTTAGGCCAATTGTCTCGGGCTGGAGGCCTGCAGGACACATGCGAAGTGGAATCGATTTTATGTGGCCTGCAAATGCATATCAGTTATGTATTTGTTCCAAAGATTTCAAGATTTATAGTTAATTCATATTATTGCCAGAAAATCTGTAAATAGAGCTAATTAATTTAGAATGTGATATAAATCTTATTCAAAGATTTAAAGGTACACAATTTAGTAACATTTTATCGTATTTACCAAAAACATACATTCAGTTATGAATTTTTGTACTCATCATCGCTTTGTTTGGAAATATTTTTATGTGTAAACAATATATTTTGAAAAATAGAATCCGATTTATCGATGTGCATTATAATCCGTGATGAAGAGGATTTCTAATAATTTCTCTACGAAACTTTGAATTTTACCAGAAATGAAACTCCATAAAATGTCAATTTGCAGTACGAAATAAAGACGTTTGAAATTATTTACATACAATGCTAAGCATTTTTACCCCTGCTTCAAAAAAGTTAATAAATAAGAGAAAGATACTAAATTGTCATTATTTACTTATTTCGTTTTCATAATTTATTTATTTTTATTTTTAATTAAAATTAATTATTTTAGGATTAATTAAACATATTAGAATTACTTAAAATAAATGTCAGCTTGAAAATTTAATAGCTTTCAGTATATTTGAATTACAATGTGTAGCCAACAAAAGTGTCTTGTACGTACCAAACTAAAGACGTTAAAAATAAAATGATCATACGAGCAGACGATCGTGCGTTTGCAGCTTTCTGATATTTTCCCGGCAGAACTTGCGAGATTTATGTAAACAAATCTTTAGAATGCTATGTAACGGATATTTTTGCTTACTAGGCTAGCTTATTATTTCCTTTTTCTTGGATTAATTATGCTTGGATTTTTCAGTCTAATATGTTCTTGTATGTGATGTGAATAAAATAAGAAAAAAACTGGACAACATGTTCTTCATTCAAGAATCTCGTTTAATTTTCTAGGGATATTATTATTTTTTTTCAAAAGATTTCAGGTAGAAAACAAGTGTAAATATTAATATTTTCCTTAGCGTTATTATTTTTATTGTTTCTCTACATTTTGATATATAGTATTTAATAAGCAAAATTTATGATTTTATTAAAACTCTTTTTATTGTTAATAAAATTTCTCACTTCGTTCAGAAATAAATAAATAAATAAAAATTAAATTAATTCTAAACTGTCAGCTGTTTTCAGATCATGCATTGGGTGCTTATGCAATTTCAGTTTGAGACCACTGGTTTAGGCTATAGTGAGCATCTATGCGCGCGCAATACTTTATTTCATGGACAGAAAATTATTGGAAAAGTAACTGGTTTGAGGATACAAAAAGTGTCAGACAAAAAAGGTTCAATTCGTATTTTATCAAGAGGGCAAAAAATAAGCAGCTATTATTTTTGAAAAATTAATGTTACACATGAGTCACCATTTAGCCTGTCAATATAATATGATCATATGTAAAAACTACTTTGACATCATATGCGAAAAAAATAATAGTTTTTTTACATGTGGACTTACAATTTAAACAAGTGTCAGATATAACTTCAGCGTATTATATTTTACGCTAAAAAAGATGCTAGGCAGCTAAATCGGAATACACCGCAAAATTTACTTCCACCGACCAAGTACACTTGAAGGTTACCTTTCAAAATATTCACTATTTCTGAGAACCGAGTTAAATACACTGCTGGCCACCGTAAATGCAACACCCAACCCTCCCAGCGTTACGGGTTTAGCCTTGAAATTTCAAAGTTCCTCAAAATGTCATGAACAAGTGTTATTTTCTTGATATTAATTAAAAAATGACTCTTTCATTTTGTACCTTGATTTCTTTTCTTTCAATATAAATCCAAACCGAAATCGGATATATTAAAAAATAGCAGAAATTTTCATGTGTAACGAATATAGAAGGCAGCCTTCTATACGGAAAAATCCGGCCGTAACGCTGAGAGGGAAGCATGCAAATAACACGAAATTTACAACATGCATTAGCGGAGGTAAGATATGCAAATGATTACAATTTCAGCGCAGACGCACATCACGCGCGCCTGTGGCGCCACTTCAAAGCGCTATTTAAGGCTTAGAGTTTTCGACGATTTCAAGTTCGCCAATTGTATTTTTCTTGTGGTTTTTTCAAAAAAACGATCAATTATGCCTCGTAGTAAACTGCGATCATCGTTTGATCAAGTATGCGAATTCGACAGAGGAAGGATAGTGCCCTACCGAGAGTGTGGATTATCTTTCAGGGAAATCGGTAGTCCTGTTGAACGAAACCGAACAACTGTAATGCGGATTTGCGACCGTTGGATGCAGGAGGGTAAGACGGACCGACGTGTTCGATCGCATCCACCTCAGTGCACCACTTCACGTGATGACAGGAACATTGTGCGCATGGCAGTGACGGATAGCTCAGTCACATCACGAACCATAGCACCGCACATTCATCTGTAAAGCATCATCCAGTGTCTGGGCGTACCATTTGACGCCGTTTACAACAGAGTGGTCCGTCCGCAAGACGTCCATTACTTCGTCTACCCTTGACGCAGAACCAGGAGACACCGTGGAGAGTTGATGCTAAACAGCTGCGTTATGCACCGCCACACTGGTCCTGCACCGGGTATTATGGTATGGGGCGGTATTGGATATCACTCTCGCACTCCTCCAGTACGCATTGACGGTACTTTAAACAGCCAGCGCTACATCTCCGAGGTGTTGCATTCAGTTGTCCTTCCTTACCTTCAGGGCTTCCCCACAGCTATGTTTCAACAGAATAATGCTCGACGACACGTGGCACGCATTGTCCAAGGGTTCTTCGTCAATCGCCAGAATGAATTGCTTCCCTGGCCGGCTCGCTCTCCGGATCTTTCGCCGACAGAAAACATGTGGTCCATGGTTGCTGAATGATTGATCCAGATTACATCCCAAACTACCACACCAGATCAATTTTGGAAGATGCTTGGTCTGCTGTACCCCAAGAACACAGCCACAGTCTCTTTGAATCAATGCTGAGGGGTATGGCAGCGGTGATCTCCAACAATAGCCTCTACTACCTGATTCTGAAAGGAACCACACTTCACAGAAGTCTATAAATTTAATCACTTGATACTTGGTCAACATGTTATCTACTAAATAAATTTTGTTGTGATATCTGTTGTCTTTCTTAGTGTTGCAATTTGGGTGGAGAGCAGTGTAATACTGTTTAAAATCACTGATATTTTCAGAGTATATTTTGCGGCAAACATGTCACAGAAAATATAAATCGTCAGGAACCATGCTTATTCTTAGTAAAATTTCACTAACTTTTAGTTGTTTTGAATGGTCAGGAATACATGTAGCATTTGTTCTAGGCAGGAAGAAGGCTGCTTTATATAGCGCAGTCTCCAAAGTCAGTAGCTGGCTCATTCATGTCGATTCTGGAAGCCAGTATTTCAATGATACTACCTAACAATTTTACAACCTATATCTGAATTTCACATTTAATGTACCTGTGACCGGACGTTTTATTACTTTACATTAGGAATGATAACTTATTAGATGCGTTAAAAATTACTGGGTAGTAAATAAGCCTGTAATAATTCAAAATAATAGGTTTTTGATGTGCGTTATAGTAAGTTTTTGGTTTAAGCTATACTGCAAAATAGTATATAACAGTCTTAACGCATTTGCTGTGATTAACGCATATTACGTGAAATTGCAAAAGGGAAGCAAAGCGGAAAAGTGAATAATTATCTAATATTCTACTGAAGTTTTTAACGCATATTACTGATTAACTCATATTACGTGATTCTACTGGAAGAAGTCTTTTATCAATAATGTTCACTTGCTTCCACGAATTCTCAATCTTACCTTACGCGGGGTTAAACGTTGCCTTATATGTGAAATGTGTTTTCCATAATCTGCTGAAGAAGAATTCAAAAAGGAATTGCTTTTATGTTTCGATAATTAACACTTTAGTAAAACGTATTAAATGCAATGTTTTAATTCTTAAAATTCTTTTTTTTTAAGATGGCATGATCGAAAAACCTAAACAACCCTTTATTAGAAATAGCTTATATAAAAGAAAATGATCCGAATTTAATTACGTTCCATAACATTTTTAAATTATGAATACAAAGTAAAATGAGACCTAAAAACTCAAGGCAGAAGGTAAAATTTAACGAAGTGTAATAATATGTATTGCAAATACATCTAATTCTGAGAAACTCATTACTACTTCTATGCAAATCACCGAATCTGCACTTTTCATTGTTTTCACTTACATCGGTTTTCTAAAGTTACACTACGACAAATTATGATATTTCTTCAAATGTATATACATGGATTATCGTACAGAAGACATAAATTCATTATTTTTTCACAATGAAATACGCATCAAATATTCAGTGAATTTTTCGAAACTAAGAATATTAAAGGTTCATTGTTTTGGCATGGTACTGAAGATATATTTCAATGGACGTTACAAATCCGTTTTTGTTTTGGTAGTGAATAAAATTTTAACAATTCAGAAATATCTACTTTAACATAAAAAAATGCAATGTTTTGCAGGATTCCATTACTTTGATGCACGCCTGTAATAGAAATATTTTAACACAAAATTCGAGAAAATTTATAATGAGCAGATATGCTTGATAATTTATTCAGCTGAGTAGAAAGAATGCTGATAATAAATATTTTAGCATAATATTTCACTTGTATATGCTAATGTAAGCATAGATAATGCTGTAGAAACAGAAGAAGAAACCTAAACAAGTAAATTCTAACAATTTACTTAAAGTGGCCTCTAAATTTATGTAACATCTGAGTTTATTTCCACACTTTTCATTCTAATGGTAGGAGCAATTTGATTTGATAGTTCCCTTTTTTTACGATTCAAACGTATACTCAAATAATAGCTGATAAATTATTTACCATCTTCTGTTAGGGAGTCATGTTTAGCTTGCAGCACAGAAAAAAAAATGAAATGTAAATCTCCCTGAATCACACAGCCCATTCTACCTAAAGAATCATTTATCTTTCATTCAGCATGTTCTACTGCTTTTTGCGCGTTAAATCATGTGCTTTAAGTATAAGACTATCTCACATTTTTTTAAACTAGTATTAATTTTTTAAATCAAAACAAGGTCTGCATTTCTTTGCTAAAGAACTAAAGTCAATTTAATTTATATTTTATGCATAATTTTACGCAGCCATATATAAGATCACAAATAACAAATTGAACCTTGGGATTGTATTGACTGTGCAATTAAATCAAAGTCCGTATTCCTCTAACGTATACTCTGCACAAAAAATAAGACTTGTTTTATATTTCTGTCCTATTGAACCGAAAGAGAAAATTTAACTTGCATTTTTCATATTTCTAAAGCAAGAATTAGGATATATATTAGATGATTTATATATAGCATTCTAACATAGGTATTTTGACACAAAATCAGCCTTTTTCTGAAATGAAATATCAATTTTTTTTCCATATTTTAATTTTACGATTCACATTAAGCCTAAATTTTGTAAAATTTGGTGGGAAACTTGCTGAGAAATTTAAAAATTTACCTTGGTGCACTTTTTTTAGTTTGCGCAAGATTTGCCCTTGGCGAAATTTTCAAATTACAGCAGCTTATTAGCCTTTCCCTTTTTTCATTCTGCGCAAACGGAAAAAAAAAGGTGCATCGTTCATTCTTTCAAAAACTTTTAGCAAACTACGTAAAGCATATTTGACGTTATATATGTAAAATAATCTATGTAAAATTTTAAAAAGCGCCAACATAATACAATGTCGTGTTATGGAATAATCTTCACGTCGATACCGATAGACATGTGAAATATGTTTGTCTGAAGAGAGCAAGCAGCGACAAATTGCAAAAGTGAAGCAAAGCTGAAAAGTGGATAATTATGTAATATGGAGGCTTAGTAGAAGTACAACAGGAATTTGGAATTAAACTAGAAGTTTTGAGTTTGAATTTCGAATTAGCTATGCCATCATCGTTAAGTAAAGGATGGAAAGGGGAAATATAAAAACTAAAATAAAGAATCAAGTTACCATTTCAAAATTAAAATTAGTATTTTGCTTTGCATATTTTAAACAGTAATTAAAACACGGGTTAAAACCTGCAATATAGTTTAGACTAGTTTTTAAAGTTATTATTCCGTTCTTTATCTTTCTGTCTGCATGCATGTATGATAACTTTTTGGATGGGAGAATGACAAAAAAATGGTTGGAGTGGTGATAACAGAAGATAGCCTGACTCAGCGGCATACTAGATAATTGGAACTCTGTAAGATCACAAAATCATTTGAGAATCCGAACATCTCTTTAATACTTCTCGATTCTTATGAAGATATCTCATTACAGGTCACAGTACAGGAGCGTAATCTGCGCCCTACAGCTTTAAACTACACAGTTACGTTTTTTAAACACTGGTTAAAAATAAGCAAGAGAGAGACCTGGCTTATTCAGTTATAAGCAAGCAGCAAAAGGAAGTCCACACAAAACAGCTGAAGTATTTATACCCGGAAATTCTTTCATTGGGTTTAAATGGTGACTGAATAAGAGATCATTGCAATGCGGATCTCTGCAGGGGAAGAAACGCTGCATTGGTGCAGATGTGAAGAGGTTGTATTTATATGTAGATCACAAATTTGGTCTATTGCCAATTAAGTGTCTTTCGTGTTTCACATTTTATTCGCTCTCTTTCTCTATAAATATCTATCTATCTATCTATCTATATCTATACATATATGTAAAGAGAGATAGATAAATGTACACACATGTATAGGAGATAGATGATGAGGTAGATATGATATACAAAGTAGATTATAATCGAGTTAGATGTTTTATACTAACAATGATCCTTGGTGCATTCCTTCATAGCCCTCTCTCAAATCAAAGAACTCTGTTCTTATATGCATTAACTAATTTGCATCTTGTACGAGTGTAGTATCGGCAACATAATAAGAATACTGTTTAATAAACGTAAAAACCTACAACTATAACAAAGAAAAGATTTCAGTAAATCTAAATTATCATTAACCTGAAATATAAATTTATGCATTTATTTATTAGAAAAACTTGCTTTTTCTCTTGATTTTGCATTGGAAATGGAATGAAATTTAATGCTATGATTTTTTACAAACGCCTATAGAATTAAAGCGAGAAAAATAATTTAAAAAACAATAATTTATCACAAAAATTCCAAACACATTTCTTTGCCCTCAGGATCTTGCAGCCTTACATAAATAAAAAAAGCATTTCTTGTCATATAGTGTATACAAGAATCAATATATTTTCAATATCTCTACTATAAGTGGCTTACAATAAATATATTGAAAGTATCTAGATGTTTCCATTTTAAGTTCGACGAATTGAAGTCAAATAGGTTTTATATGCTTTCAAAAGCATTTTATTTTCCTGCATGCTTTTTACCACTATCGATCGCTAAAGCAAACAAACGACAGAGAAACTTGTAAAGTGTATGGTATTTTTATTTACATTTGATCCTCTCATGTTTCCTCAGATTTCCACGCTTTTATATTTCCCTTTTCTCTACAGCTTTATGCAGACCATAAAGCCAGGCAACAAAAATGAAATGATTGGAATGTGAAATTACCGAGAAAAACTAGAACCCTAATGTATCTGATGCAATGCCAGAACTAATAATTGTAACAAAATCAAAAACAAAGTTATAGGAATTTATGTGACTGGAAAACATATGTGATTTCTTTCCTCTTTTACCAAAGTTTTTCTCCACTACATTCTATATCTCTTCTGAACTTTCCAAAGTAAAGGAAACATGGTGAAAGTTGAAAGCTACATTAAGCGGACCTGACTCACCTCATTACAGGTCCTGTCAAGGTAGATGGTGAAATTTTCTCCACTGCTTCGAAATTACTGTGACATCATCCGTCTTGTCTTTAGCTCCTGCCTTATTCTTCAAAATTTAATTTGATTTTTCTGATAAAGTTTCCAAAAAGGGACTCTTTTCTCCCTTTAGGAATCAGCCAGTAGAAATGAAAGATTGTCCAGAAAAATTTTATGATAAAGTATTTAATGTTACAGACATCAAACTAGATTTTAACATAAGTAAAGCTTATTCCAGATAATCTCAGGCAAGGAATCTTAAAATAAATTGCAAGTAATCTTTTTACAACACCGTGGTTAGATTCTTGCTAAAGGATGTTAGGCAAAATCGTGTTAAATGGAACAAAAAAATCGTTTTAAAAATGAGATAGTCTGAACTATCAGTCGATACGTTTTGTTGTTTCATAATCATAGGAAATAATTTTATTTGAAATACCAGTTTATTGATTGAAAGTAGTATATATCCATATGAAATATATTATGCTACTTGCTGTCTGTCTCAGAGCCTGTAATTAAATGACAGAGCTTCTTTTTTTTCCCTTTCTTTTAGCATGATACTTTCCTCTACTCGGCTGTATCTAAATTATGATGTTCTGACTTTCCTCAAAACTTATAATATAATTTGCTTTGTTTTCATATGAACAAATTTTGTAAACTACATACGGTATTTTCTCATTTTAAGTTAAAAAGTCTTATTTTTGTCCCCAACTAGATGATTTTTAAATACTAAA
Organism: Stegodyphus mimosarum; assembly: GCA_000611955.2. Taxonomy (NCBI): domain Eukaryota; kingdom Metazoa; phylum Arthropoda; class Arachnida; order Araneae; family Eresidae; genus Stegodyphus; species Stegodyphus mimosarum. The sequence goes on from KK113890.1 coordinate 40,176, forward strand.
CTAGCTGTAGATAGAGCTCAAAGCTAATTAACTAAATTATTGCACTTTTTTAAAAAAAAAATCATCAACACATACTCTCAAAATTTAAAAGTATTTATAAATTAAAAAGGAAATAGTCCCGTAAATCCTGAAATTCGTTTAACATTTAACTCGTTAAAGATGAAACAATGTTGTAAATCTAGTATACCGACTAAAGAGATAAAAGAGCCATGTAACAGAAGATATAGAAGCAGGCAAAATAATGTTAAGTAACATATAACAGCAGGTAGAAAAACAGGCAAAATAATGTTATAAAATACGTCCATTGTAAATACATCTATACCTCTATCAATATGCTGCCATACATTTTTAATATTATTAAGCATATAAACAGTATCTGTTAATCTGTGAATGCGATGTAATAAGACGGTTGAGAGAATATTACCATTTCGTGGTTGAGCTTCGTTTTTCAAAAATTAGTGGCTTAAATGTCTGTGTAAGTATGCGTAAAAAGTAGGCATAAGGTAGCTATGTGGCCAAAAGGCAGCTTATGAAAATAGCTGTTACCTATTTCCATTGTTGTATACGATGAGATAAAATTAGCTAGGATTACTATGAATCCAACTTTCGATTTTGGCATTAAATGTTTTACGCATCCAGTTATTTCTAACTAAACATTATATTTCGACTTAAAGATAGTTAAATATTTTACTTCAGCAGAAATTAATGCATGCTGATTTTATGACTTGTGTACTACGTTTACCATCTACGTTTTAAGAAAAGCCTGTACTAAGGATACCAAGTTAGGAGTTTTAAAGCTATATGTCCATACATATTCCTTGAAAATTACCAATATAAGATCTCATGTGTCGCTAGATAACAAAATACAGCATTGTGGTATTATAAAAAGGGCAAAATATGAACATTAAAAATAAGTAATAGACGTAACGTTGAATAATAAATGTCTAATTTTACGCAAAAATATTTCGGAGAGACTTCGAGCCAAAAAGGTTGTAATTGGAACAGAGATGATGCTGTTTAAACAATAAACGCTGTGAATTCCGTGACTATGATCTAGGCGACAGCATCAGAGTTAATAATAATAAGAACAAAAATGTATTTATTTAGTTCGAAACATTTATTGCCCTTTTAATTAACTTATGTTATTGGATTTAAAATAATATTAAATAACAGTTTTCAAGGCAGTTGGCCATCAAATGAAATAAACGTATTATTCGAAAATTTGAAACACTGCTGAAAAGACTCACATGAATTCGAAAGGTAAACGATTTATTCAAAGTGGAAGGAAACCATTTTATCTATCTGTAATGAAACATTTAATTGTTCCGTATTCCGTACAATCTCCCTCCGAGAAGCCTCGTTGCATAATAGGCTTGCAAAGCATACATGTCAACAATAAAGAACATATATCTCAACCAATGAACATATTTCTGAACAAGGAGCATTTATCTTAGAAACGTTTATCTCAACAATGTCGTTCAAAACAAGTGACAGAAATTTCTGTGTCTACTTACTGCCTAGATCTGTCTATCTTATTAATATTAAATGGAAATAAATCTTTCATTTTCATAAACGTAGTACGCTTAATCATCTTGGATAATTGAATTTGGTCTTCACTTGCAAACCTCATTACGAAATCTCATTTACTCAAGGAGCTTGCATTTAAAGAATTTCAACTTTCCCCTTTCTCTTAGTGACTAAGATTTTTCAGTCAGTCCCTTTCCAATATATCCCTTTCAAAAAATCCAATGTATCTCTTTAGCTAACGAACCTAAAGGACTTATGGCGATTACTGTCTCATATCTTTATATAATCTTCTTCGTAAATCACGTAATTAGAAATATCTAGCGTAAATATAGAATATAACTGTAATTACGATTACATACATGTGTAAGATAAAATTCTGACTTTAATTTATAATAAGCCTTTAAGCCTTATATTTCCTTATACGAAGTAAAGGAAGTATTGTGATTGCGAAACATTTTGGGTATCATATTTCAACGGAAATATTCATTTTGACAGTTCCCAAATACACCTTAACTATTTTCGGCGTAACATCTACACGTACAGACAGAATAAAGGTTTTTTTTCCAAAATGAATCCTAAAACAGATTTAAAATAGATTCAAAATGGATTTTTTCGTGACATTTGTACGTACGTATGTATATACATATATATGGTATATATACATATATATATATATATATATATATATAAAAAATACTAATTTGGAAGTTTTTTTTAAAACGGTTATTCTATCCTAGGAAATATTACAAAGAGAATCAAAATCGCATTAGGCAAAGGTAGTGAAAATGTGCACTATTTTATATTATTCTATGCTATTATATGTTATTATTCAAGCCTGAATTTTTTTTCACATTTGATTCCGAAAGGGAAATGGGAAAAAGCATTTGTGTAAATCATACAATAGGAGAAACAAATAAAAACTATTAATCACCCTCTGCTTAATATTTCGAATAGAACTTTTGAAGGGATAATTGTTCAAAATATTAATCCTGGATAATTAATTACTGCTGAATGCACAGCCGTTTGAGGAAGTATATATATATATACATACCCCCTTACCCGGCCTTTATTTTTGTAAGCTTGTCCGTAGTCGTGCTTGCAGTTATAAAAGTGTTTCAAATGACGAAAATATTCATGTTTGGATAATGTCAAATTAAAAGAAAACAATTCTAGACAAATAAAGGAATCTAACTTTTAATGCGGTCTCCCGGTTCCTGAACGTAAAATTTTGGGAAGTTTTATACTCGTTATGAAAATATAAGAATACAATACGTTTAATTACCTTATTCCAAAAATTGGCCGAAGTATTTAATTTTAATGTTTTCAGTTTTTAATGTCATTTTCAACTTGCCTTGAAGGATCGGTGACTAAGTTAGAGTAACTGGAAGAAATAAATTTAAATTTAGATGAAGTGCAGACAGAAATGTGTATAATTTAATAGGCCGTAATAAGAAATCATGTAGTGGCCCGATCAGATTTTTTAAAAATTTGGATATTTTATCTATGCTAATGGTTGTGAAATAATTATATGTAGTAAAAATACTTATATATTTTTTAATTTTTTATGTAGTAAGATTTATATTAATTTTAATATGTTACGAAAAATATTAATTATAATTCTTCTGGTGTAACAGTGAAAACCAAAATTTTGATTATTAATTTTATCAACGATGAGCCGCGAATAAGAATGAAGAAATCCAATTACCCAGTATATAGGATTGTAAACTGCGCTTAAGAGTACATCACGTTGTTTCCGCAATAAGCTAAATGATAGGGATAAAACATGTGACCTACAGAGGATTACAAAATAATGTACTTGCCCCAGACGTTGTGATTGTTGAAGAAGAAAATACAAGATAATCATCTACAATTCACTCTATTTATTTATCCTATCAAAAATGTTACTGCTGAGCTCACACAAATTACACAAGAAAATTAAATAATCAGATCATAACTATAGTCCTACTACAAATGCAGAACGTCCACTCGTTTAAAGATACACTTTGAGATCACAATCCTCTTGCATCGCTTTCTATAAATCACGAAAAACCTGGAATCGAAAATATATGTAGACCAGCAATATACTTATCTAGAAATTTTTCATGATTTTGAAGCTTCTACCAGTGAATTAATTTGGAGCAGTGCACCACGTGGCGATAGACAATGGATGAGTCTTATATTGCACAATGAGATTGTTCACGATTCTTGCTTAAAAGACATAATTCAATCCTGGATGAATTTCAGAAACTGCATATAGAATGAATATATTCAATAAAAAAACTACAGTTGGCTTTCTATAAATCAGGAACCATATCATCGGACTTTTCAGGAGAGTTAAACGTGCATCATGAAGCGAGGTGGTAGGTGAAGAAACAGTCGGTGAAGAGACAGACACCTTTGAACTCCCAGCAGTGAAGAGGGCAGAAACCGGTTAAACAACTGCCACCAAGGGCTTGGACGAAACGATGACGATTCTTGAAGCGATAGTTTGATGATAGATGCCGGCTTGCTAGCACATTAATAATAGCAATATGCTTATTATAAATCTAATTGAAGTGCGCCATTTCAAACTTAATCACTGTCATATGATTTTCATTTATTACTAAAGACACAAATACTTCATCAAAGAAAACTGAAATTGAATTACATAAGTAAATACTATACTATCTTCCTTCTCTATAACTAACAATCTGTCTGCCCCTTCTGTGATTCTTCATTTTTACTGCTATGATTATGTAAGCATATGGTTTTAAATACTGAATACCAGGTTGATATCTTCATTAATTTAAGTATGTTTTCAGGAATGCTATGGCAAGAAAAAAGGCATGCTCAGCTGGATGTGACTATATCTACCTTGTAACCGCCTTTCAGCTACTTGACGAAATTAAAACTATAAACTAATACAATATGATTCACTTGTACAGCATAAACTTCAAAAATGAAAGATGTTTTTTTAAAACACATTTTTCAAAAAAAAAAAAAAAAATAAGGATGTGGTAAACGAAAAGAGTGATATTTCAGTCGACTGAGCACTCTAATGCAAAAATTTATACAGGCATCATTTAGATAAAAAAGGTCCACTTATAGGATACGAGCTCTGAAGGCATAAGAGCCCCTTGATCGATGATTAGTATCGATATCTATAACCATGTTCATTTCCAAAACGTTTAAAGTCATTATGTTTTCCCGAAGCAGGAGATGTGAAAAATGTGCAATGCTCTCTCCGGGACGCGTAATGGCAGACCGCACATTCAGTTAAACAATGTTAAAGGAATTATACGCACTGCTTATGGTAAGAAGAGAATTTGGCGCAATTACGACTTTGGCATCATTTTAAACGAAGATAAATATGGTATATGTTTATGTTTTGTTATCTGGACGTAAACAGTTCGGGGTTTTAAAACTTACTTACTTAGGTGTAAATATCCATTGTAAACTCCCCAAATTTTCGTTTAAGAAGGATTACAAAACAGGAAACATTACATGATGTGTTATTGACTGTACTTCTGAGGAATAAAAGCAATCGATTATTTATTATGAGTTCCGTTCATAAATACTTGAACAACTTAAGGAATACAACTAGTTTATATTACTGAAGTAAAGCCAAATAAATTATTACAAATAACTTATATTAAATGTAATGTTTATGAACAAAATAAACCATAATGAAATGATACAGAAGCAAGTGCAGTAAGCACAAAAAAAAAAGTATCTATATTATTGCAATTGTAAAGAGTCGCTAAGGCCTACATGACGAACAGGCTCGTGTAGGATTGTTTATTTTTATTCACCAGTATTTTCTCCCACGCTAACGGTACACTATTAAGCATGCGCAGTAAGCGAAATTTATTGGAGCTTTAATTATTTAAGAGTTTGTGTATAGGTTTTACGTTCAATACCATAAGATATCAAAATTTGGATAATCATTCTAAATTACATGAATAGGTGAAGTT
>KK113891.1:0-10469 GCA_000611955.2 Stegodyphus mimosarum
AAAACTGCAATATGCAGATTAGTGGCGCTGCACTCGGAATACGTCATCTGCGAGGAGCATAAAGGTACATGTTTCAGAGCAAACCCACATATTTCACTTGATAGTGACATCAGAAATCTGAGGTAGCCAAATCGTAACAATGACCTCCAGGCATCATTTGCCTACAGAACTACGATGGAGAGCCATTGGGAGACTAGAAGCAGAATAAAGTCAAACAGAAGTGGCCAGATGGCTAAATGTGAGTCCTTCTGTGGTTCATAGACTTTGGAGGCAATTTCAAACCACAGATTCGGCATCTAGGAGGTTCAGCCAAGGACGCCCAACTGCTACGACGAGCGCCGATGACCAATATTTGGCATTATGTGCACGCAGGAGTAGAACCGCTACTCCGAATTATTTTACGTTGGTTCACTATAAATGTCGGTTCAGTTTTCAGATTGTTGCCACCAAATATTTGAGCAATATATATTATATTTAAAGAAATTAAATAATGAAGAATCTGCATAAATGTATACATGTTTGTCGCATTGTGATAAAACAACGGTTCCTAAAGCCATCAAATTTTGAATAACGTAAGTTTCCAACTAAATATGAGCATCTGGAAACCCAGTGCGAAGAACATGATATTTAAGAAATAAAGCTAACCAACAAAACGTTAAAAAAACACGCCTTTGGACGTAATATAAAATGGGAAAGCTTTCAGTTTTTTTCCTGGAGATTTTGGAAGGAACAATGATTAACGCAATTCTTTAAAAGTTTGCCGATAAGAACCGATCACTAGTTTTCCCATTAAAGCCAGTCTTTCTTTATTCTTCCGTATGCTTGATCGGGTATAGATACTTCTCTTGCAAGCAGTGAAACACGTGTCCCTTTTTCATCTGATATAAAATTTTAGTTGTCTGAGATAATAGCAAAACTTTGCTTCTTTTTTTTTTTTTTCTTTATCATCCTAATTCTGCCTTTAGATGTTCTGAAGTTTTGGAGTTAAAATAAATGCAAATACAAAAGAAAAGAGAATAAATAAGGAAAAATGCTTGATTAGAACTCTGCTAACATGAGTGGAATGATCCTAAAAAAGCCTGGGTGATTCAGCCAGTGACAACGCCAAAGCAGGGTTAAAAGACGCGCATTTGAGAGTTTTCTTGTTAAAGGTAGTTGCTGTAGGTATGCTGCCGACGCTCTGCGGCGCACCATGTATGAATGAAATTCCATCGTTACACAAATAAAAACAATTAAGATAGCACGTATGTGCAAAACAGCGTTCGGCAAATCCACGCTCGAAAATATTTCCTGTATGTATTTTCTTGAAACAAGTAAAACCGTTATAGATATATACTTATTATTAAAAAACTATCCAAAAAAGTGTGTGAAAATAAACATAATTTCCTTAACAGAGCAGCAGCAAAGAATGGAAGATAATAGTTATTGCTGCTAATGCTCACCTGTCTGACCTATATTCATCCCTAGCTCACGAAATTCCTCATGACAAGGAGCGCATGTTTACGCCTGTGGTTGGCAACAGCCTTGAGCATCTTATAGGTGGGAGTGCGATTTAGCTCAGTTCCGCCCCCAATTTTGTCGGAAAGCATCACGGAGTGGACAGGTCCTAAAGTCTCTTATATCTCTTCCCTTAACACCAATCTCTCGAGAGGACTTCCGGCTCGCCGCATATTTAGATTGCTCCATGCCGCACGGACACTATACATTTATAAACATTCATGCCTTCTGCGGGATGCAATCCCGGGCCATTCGTCACGGCAGTCAGCGACGCTAACCACTATACAGTTTGGGCGGCACAAGATAATAAAGGAAGTGTTATTGTGTGTTAACATTTTGATTTCAGTGTATAGGTGTTTAGGTGAGTGATCAACAGTTTAAAACATCAATTCCTATGTTTAGGAAAAACGGATCATGGCATGAAAAGCTTTACGTTTCAGTCAACTACTTTTTTAACACATGTATTCTATTTTTAAATCTGTCTAAATCCTCCATTAATTTTTATTATTACGCATTTTGATTTTCATTTCAACTCGTTTTGTGCAACTGAAAACCATTCAGCTGTTTGCAAAAGCATTGCATAAAAGAAATGGAGAGATAAAAGAGATTGGATTATTTCCATGCATAGCAAAAAGTATTGCGCATTGAATGTAAAGGTACTATTTGAGTAAGAGATTCGACAAGTTTCATTTTTAAAGTACCTGGATGAGCAAGGATGAGAACTTTTTCTTCACAACAATGCTCTCACTTCTTTGTAACTGTCAAGACATTTTAAATATATTCCGAGAAATTTCGGCGAAAATAAATTTTAGCTCTTTCAAAGAAATTGTTTACAAAAGGAGTTTCTAATCATAATACAGTTTGGCTCAGAGGATATCTCTAGGAAATGAATACTAAGGTATTTTCAACACAAAAACCTTCTTGGTAAATTTATGTTTATGCAAAACATATTAGGCGGATGTGTTCAAAGAGGTGATACAATTCTCTGAAGGTGAGTGTTAAAAGGAAATGTAAATTATTCTTGTTCAACATGCAATTCTGCAATTTCTTTCTTCAAAAAAACTCTTTAATGTTTTTTCTGCTTTCTAAAGAGGCGAAATATATGTATGTATGTAAAAATATATGTACCCATTATTTGTGCCTATTGAGACTCCGTACTTACAGTTTTTTTCTTTCGAAAAAATACTTAATGATTGAATGGAAGGCAAATTGCTAGCAAATGTTACATTTATGACAATTACAGTATTTGAGATCTTGTTACGTGAAATAATAAAAGTTTCTTCGTCCTTCCTGAAAATATGAAATAAAGCTAATTATATACATAATATAATGATTGATAAAGAAGGTGATAACTCATTCTACAATTTTCGGTATCTTTACTTAATGACAAAATTAGTTTCTCCTCTGATAGCGCTAAACGGACAAATTAATAAAAATCATTTAATGCATATTAGTATAGAATATAAGTGCATGTAAGCATGCATATAAGTTGATTCTTATATTTTAAAAGAAACAAATCAGTAACAACTACATTTCAGTTTTGGCATCGCTGTAGCCACTATTAGGTTTTACTGCAGTCAAGAAATAAGGAAAATTAAGTGTACCCACTCCGAAATTCGAACCATGGTTTTCCCAATTGCTAGATGGATAACCATTTACATCACTAATAAATTCACGGTTAAATTTAATACTTCATTACAACCTTCCGTAACAAGGGGAAAGGAACATGAAGGAGGGGCCATACCCGTACTGCGAGTGAAACACTGCTCCGAGGCATCTCCAGATGGGGTGTTTTTTGTTCACATTCACAAGCTCCCTTGACAGCTGATAGTATTCGACACACGACAATTCCATACAAATCGAAAACGGAACACTTCTACATAAAAGAAACATTCATTGTTTAATGGATAATAGCAATTGTATAGTTTATTGACTTTTATGCAAAAATCACATCTTGGATATTTTTCGACAACTAACAACAGTGATTTTGATTATGAATTTGTTTTATAAAATTCTAAGCTGTTGAAGTACAAAAATATAGATTTTAGCAAAAATGTCATACTTAAAGAATGAAAAATACCTTACGGTACCTTTGAAATTGTACACGTCTTTCGATACCCTTCATAGAGTATTCGCTACTTTCATATTCCAAACGCATAGTGAATGCACAGAAACTAAAGATTTTCACATGCAGAAAATGATAAATGTGAAATACGTATGAGTATTTAAGCATATGCATGCAAAAAGCAACTATCTGCCTTTCCCAAAATACGTAAATGTTTATTAAATTATTTATGAATGTGTCTGAAATGAAGGATTTATTCATTCAAAAAATCCTGTGAAAGTTATTGTGAAGAAATTTAGTTATTAAATGTATCTAAATTTATAATTATTATAAATATTATCTAAATACATGATAACCTTAACATTGAGTTGTAAACATAAATTGAAATCTTGTCGACAAATACATTCATAAAACTATTTAAGGAAGAAATGTTCGTACTGGAAAGCAATCTGTTAAGAGATATTGTAAAGGAAATTCTATGAGATGCGTACTTAAGTAATAAAGAGGAGTTTTAGAATATGTATTGTTGAAATTAAGGGTAAAAAAGTTCTTATAATTAAAAGAATTATTCTCTTACATTAAATAATGGAATAGTTATAAGTTTTATATAATATTCTAAAAAAATCCTTTTTTTATTCCCTTTCAGAAATATTCAGAGAAAGTACATGGAAATGAGCGCCAATATTTAACGTATTTCACGATTAAAATAAAAGATTCTCTAATGTTAAATGGACCGAATAGAGCATTAATTATAAATTGGCTTAGATTTTTCGGTTTAAAAAATGCCTCAGAAGCTAAAAATTCATATCATATTTGAGAGTGTTTGGGGAAGAAGCTTTATAAATAAAAAAGAAATAATGCATAATTTTAATATTAATAATGCAATAAACTTCGATCTTAATTTTTGTAATCCTTAACCGAATAAAATCGAATTACCTTAAATTTTTTTTCTTGTGTAATTAATGAAAACTTGTGAAAATATTTCATTTAAATTAAACTGTTCTGTGAATAGCATTTAAGTCTATTTAAAAGGAAATGTTGTTTAAAAATATATTCTTTTCATATTTTTATTAGTCGTAAATAAACATACGACGTAATTTCAAAATATTTACATTCGATCGGGTCAAATTCCATTGATCTTAGTGGTAAATTGCCGAATGTTTTGGTCACCACGAAGGGATCTCCGGTGCTTCAAAGCAGTGAATGGGGAAAACCGGTTAGGGCCTCTCCTTACGTCCTACCTCCATGGAAAGGAACCATGATAATTCTGGACTAAATAGTTAGCTATATCAATCTCCGTGTAAAAGCAGCTATAGAAAGGAATATTCAAAGGCTATACACAAATGTGTCAAAATCAATAGGCGTGAATGGAAATTAAAGGCATTAATATTTAAAAAATGCTATATATTTTAGCACAATTATAGTTTTATTTTCTTCATTTTTGTCGTTTCATTTCAGTACATTATTTTTATTTTAAAGTTTTTTTTCTTTTTTTTTTCGAATATACTATAATATATAAAAATTATTTTTAATAATAAAAAACCTTTACAAATTAAATCGAAAATGCTAGTTTAAATTTAAATGGTTAGTATTCTATTAATGAGCTTATTAAAATTAGAACTGTTTAGAATACCACTTTCATTTCCAAATTTCTTCTTTACAAAAGGATGTAATTTAAATAGATTTTTTTAATTAGTAAACAAGTACAGAAAAGAAGCTAATGAAATTCGTTTAAAAGAGTGTTAAATTCAAATGATCTCAAAATATCTTTGACTTGATTATAACACTCGTTTCCCTAATATTCTTTTGGCATCGCTTCTACGGAATGAACTTAAGGAATTTTAATTAAACTGTCTGATTGAAACTTTCATATCAATAAAAGCAGGCAAACATTTATTAGAAGTCACTTTGAAATGAAAAATCGTTTAATTGTTTTCAGACAATTTGACATAAACGTAATCATTTCAGCATCTCTTTACACAGTAATTAGAATATAATATACTCAGTAATTATTATAAGATTTGTATAAAACAATTAAACGAAGTTATTTATGTAAATTATAATCTGTGACATTCCAAAATTGCTTGAATTGTGAACAATTTATTCTTTTGATAAACTGGTTATCAGCATCTGGATAAAGAGTATAAAATGATCTTGATTTCAAACGGGATAGAAAATTCTGGAATAGGTTTCTAACGTATTTAAAATATTGAAGAGCATTCTTACGTTTCGTTTTCTCATCGTAAGGAGTAAATATTAACTGACAATAAGTCTGCATCATACTGAAAGAAAACAAGAAATTAATAATGAAATATTTGTAAACAAATTTGATATGTATACCACCTAACTTCCTTGTGCGAAATATTATATTATAAACATTTTTGGCTGCATTTCATTTGAAAATATTTCCTCCAATTATATTAGAGATATATTTCTCATTCAACTAATTCATATATGTTATAAAATATACACTCACGTTTGTGAAAATTGCAACACCATGAAGGACTTACGCGAGTGAGCTGAAATTTTCAGGAAATGCAAAGTAGCGCATGATATGCAAATGATTAGAATTGCAAATCCGTAGCGCATGCGTATGCTGAGCAGCGCTCTCTGAAAGGCTGATGGATCCGAATAAATAGACGGCTGTAGCGAGGCGTGTATGGTTATCGGTGGTTATCTGCTAGTGGTAAACGTTAACTCAATCTGTACTTATGCCTCGTCGACGAAAGAGAGCGAGATTTGAACAACTTACAGAGTTTGAACGAGGGAGAATCATCGGCCTTCGTGAAGCTGGATTGTCGTATCGTGCAGTAGCCTCTCGTGTGCAGCGTAACAGCAGCACAGTGATGCGCGTTTGGAAGCAGTGGACGGACGAGTGTCGGACAACTCGGAAATCCGGGAGTGGACCCCGAAATGTGACGTCAGCTCGCGATGATAGACACCTGGTCCGCATGGCGCGGACGGACCGTACAGCTTCCTCTAGACAATTGGCAGCACTGTGGTCAATAGCTACAGGTGTTTCATTGTGTGCTTCATCAATTCGTAGACGTCTGCTGCAGTGTGGACTGCGCGCACGGACTCCTTTATACAGGATCCCCCTAACGCACGACCATCGCCGCCTGCGGCTACAATGGGCCAATCAGCATAGAGACTGGCGTGCTGATTGGCAGCATGTCGTGTTTTCTGACGAATCCCGCTTTAATTTGTGGTACCATGATGGCCGCATTCGTGTCAGACGCTATGCCGGTGAACGCCACCTTCCGGAGTGCATTATCGAACGCCACAGTGGACGAACACCCGGAGTTATGGTCTGGGGCGCCATAGCATATCATAGACGATCTCAATTGCTACGAATTGTGGGCAATCTGAACAGCAACCGGTATATCCGTGAAGTTCTACAGCCCGAAGCTGTTCCCTTCCTTCAAAGCTTGCCAGGCGCTGTATTTCAACAGGACAATGCCCGCCCTCATACTGCTCGGATTGTTAAATCCTTCTTTGCAGCGCAGCAGGTACAGCTTCTTCCTTGGCCTGCGTGTTCCCCGGATATGTCGCCAATTGAACATGTGTGGGATGTCATTGGTCGGCGTCTTGCTCGTGATCCTCGTCCTGTTGCGTCTGCAGACGAACTTTGGGTACGCGTACAAACGATATGGAATGCTCTTCCTCAGTCAGACATTCAAACTTTGTTTGACTCCATGCCACGTCGTGTAGCAGCACTTATTGCGGCGCGTGGTGGCCACACAAAATACTGATTCTGATCTCTTGTTCTTGTTTGTTTGCTTTGAACATTTAATCATTTATTTGTACCACTACCACTCAACTGTGTATTAAATTGCATTCAATTATGACGATTCCTTCTTGGTGTTGCAATTTTCACAAACGTGAGTGTAGAAAAACATAAAACACCAAATACAGATAAAATAATGAAAAAACAATTTTTACAATTAAAATTACAGTGTTCACACAAAAATAAGTGTTGGAGTTTTCTAACTTAAGTGTTTAAGTTTTAAGTTCAATATCAAATGAAAGTCAAAATTTGGATAACCATTCTAAATCACATGAATAAGACAAATATTGCATGGGTGTAAAAGTCTGTAACATACATGATAATTAATATATATACTGTAAAAATAGTGTGTGGAAATAAACAGTAAATAGTGACCAAATACTCCAACAGAGTAAGTAAGGATTGCGTTGTGTAAAACTTAAAATACTATTGGGTCCAGTGTTCTAAATTAAAAGTGAAAACATTACAAGAGAAGTTAAATTAAACATAGGATTTATTAAGAGATAACTGACTTAACACAAATTTTTACATAGGTGGTGGTGGTGAGGAAACAAAATAAAACAAAATTTTTCATACCGATTTTGACAATGGTAAGGGTACATGCCGATACGTGGATACAGAATCATGGCAATAGACGTCAACAAAATTTTCTTGGTTTGCCATTTCACTTGCTTTCTATAAGGAGAGAAAAGAAATAGAATTAGTAATGGAAACGTCATTTTCGTCGCCCTCCATAAGAGCCTTCTCTCATCCATTTCTTCCGACATCGTTCGTTCTATGATAACGCAAACAGCTACTCTCGTGACACCTTCAGATAGTACTTTTTCTCGTCGTCTGCCCACGTCTCTCTCTCTTCGTAGATCGCTCTAAGCCTTTTTCTTTCATTCGCCAAATCTCGTTTGGCGATCCTAGACGGTACAAAACAGGCCAATTGCCCGGCAACCCCAGGGGGAAAAGCACACAGGAAGGTGAAGCCATGTAGATCGAACTCCTGAAACTGGCGAATAATCGCTGATCCACCTAGGTCATCAACCTGTCAGCAGAACTACCTCGTCGAGGGGTCCCAATCCAGCGTGGAAAAAGCCTGCGAGTAAGCAAATCACCCCGTCCCCTCGACGTTGGCGTATGGTACTGCAGGTTGAAATTACCCTCTCTGGAAGGTTGCAAAAGTTTCCATTGATGACAGATGCTTCCCAGACCACTGTCTGGCGGGTGAAGAAATTCGAAAACAAAATCATAAATCTTGATTCCTCAGAAGGCAACGTAAAAAGTTTCCGAAAGAATATGGATTAGCTTTTTTTTTACTAATTAATACAAGACTGGAGAAAAGTACTTCAATTAAAATATAATAATCACATAGATAAATTTCTTAGGTTTTTTACAACACCAAGCACGACCACCATAGTAAGAAAATAAAAAAATTACTTCAATTAAAATATAACGATCATGTAGGAAAAATTTTATGTTTTCCACAACACCAAAACGACCACCATAGTCAGCAAATATGGATCCCAAATTTAGCAGAAAAGGGGGCACAAAAAACTTAATTAAAACTTTAAACACCAACTTGTGTAAACAAAACTTTAAAAGAACTTTAAAAAAATTGACCTTAAGGGTCAACTTAACAAGAGATTAAACATTAAGCAACCAAGTTAAGAAAAGTATTAACTAAACAAAAATTTAAATAGTTAACTAACCCAAAAGTAAAAGAAGAAAAATTAATTACTCAAGCAACTTAAAAATCAGAGTTAACCAAAACTGTCAAGAAAACAAATTAAATGACAACAATTACTTTTCAACAAGGCAAAGAAACTTAAGTTCAACTACAAAATAAAAACAAATTAATCTTTAAGTCTGAAGCAGAATTAAGTTAAATCATTACAATTAAAACATTTTAATTCACAACTAAAATATGTAATACATAACATAAGAAATCCAGCCAACAGGGAAGAATGCAGAATTTTCGGTGCACAAAACTAAAAGTCTCGTTTTGCTCCCATTCGATAAAAAGGCGCTGAAGGTGCAGAAAGACTTAAGTCACTATTCTGCTAAGCTTTAATTGTAAACAAATATGGCTGCTATGGTAAAAAATATTAGGCTTAGCCGCACTTAAACAATTTTTAAATTGTTGATGATACTACAACTATCACATGCAAATAAACTGAAGGCATAAAATCTTAACCGGAAGATAAGAACATCATAATTCACTCATTTATAAAGCAAAAAATGCACAATTTAATAAAATAAAAAAAAAATAAAAACTGAGCTAACTGAGCCGAGTAACGAAGTGGGTATATATATATATATACTTTTGCTGCGGCCGATTCCAACCAAAAAAGGGAGGTGCACAATTACATGTTGTAACATGTCTTAGTTGTAGCAGTGTCACCGCATGTTTGGCTGCTCTATATGGCTGCTCTCAAGGCCTCATCGTCCAGCGTCTGTGACCGACCGCTGAGTTGTGCATCACTAAGCGACATATCCGCTGACCTTGTATAGTCATTAGAACTTATTTGGAAGCAAGAGTCATGTGAAAAATGAGCAACGCCTTTGCCGGGAATCGAACGACGGACCTCTCGGTTACGCGTCGAGTACGCTGATCACTACACCACGAAGGCATGCAAAGAAGGTGCGAGAAATATCTTATAACCTGAACTTCTGGAACCATTGCCTAGCGGTTCGTTCGTTAACGGCATCATCCCCAAAGGCCTGGCAAATTCGGCGACTTGATTCTGCTGCTGACAGGCTCACTTTAAAATAATACAGTTTATGCAGAGTTATGTTTGAAGTGGATCCTCCAGCAGAACGGTGTTTGATACACCCGGGTGCCTGAGCACAAGGGTCTACCCCATGTAGAATAGATTTGATGATTACGAAGTATAGTATGTTATAAGCGTCAGATCAATTTAATTTTTTAATATAAGATTTAAAATTTAATATTCAAGAAATTGGAAGATAATAAAGACTAATAGGTTATAATATGCTGGTTAAAAGCTGAACTTAATCTATGAGAGCCCAGAAGCCGACGAACTGGGGATTCGTGACATCTAATAAGGTAATGCAAACATTGGGAACTCCAATCCGTAAATAGAATTATATACATGAATATATATATATATA
>KK113891.1:18499-44712 GCA_000611955.2 Stegodyphus mimosarum
AGAATTATTTCATTCAAATAGAAAAGGTAAATACACATAAAAAACGGTAAATACATAAAAAATACTAGAGTACGAAATTCATTTGCACTTTTGTGGTTTAAAGCTTCAAACAGAATTTATCAAGGGAAATTTCTTTTGAAGCCTTAAACTACACTGGTGAAATAAATTAAGATAATTTTCATATTTGATCTGCGATCTCCAGAACTGTTGGACAGATTTTAATAAAATTGGGGTGAACATAGGTTGATATAATACAAAAATAAACATTCAACGGTTATAATAGACACATATGTTGGTGTGTAACACTCATGGGAGTCTGACGGTCTGACAAAGCGGTTGCAGAAGACACAAAAGAAATGGGCTAATTAGGAGGTATGGTCTCCTCTTTCAGCCATACGGGCCTCGCAGCCTGATGTCATACTGGAAATAAGGCAGTTTATCACTGTCTGTGGCAATTGGTCCCATTCGTTCAGCAACACTGTTTTCATTTCCTGGATGGTTCTCGCAGGAGGGTTGCGAGTTGCAATTGCCCTCCCCAGAGCATCCCAGACATGCTCTATAGGGTTGAGGTCTGGAAACCTGGCTAGCCAATCCATCTCGCGAATATCCTCACTCTCGAGAAATTCGTTGACGAGAAGAGTTCTATGGGGTCTCTCGTTATCGTCCTGTAAGATGAAGTCGGGGCCCACTGCACTCCGAAAAAGGAGAACATAGGGCTCAAAAACCTCATCCCTATACCTTACACCAGTCACAGAGCCTCTGTCAAAGACGTGGAGAGGTGTGCAGCCATCCAACATGATGTCTGCCCAGTTCATTACACCGCCACCGCCATAACGGTTGATTCCGCGGACATTGAAGGATAAGTAGCGAGTCCCCGGCTCTCTCCATATAAAAGTACGGCGAGAATCGGTGCTTAGGCAAAAACGGGACTCGTCGGTGAACTGAGCGGCCGTCCATTGCTCCATACTCCAATTAATATGCTGCCTGCACCATGATAATCGGATTCTCCCATCCGTAGACGTGAGCGGGACGCAAACAGCCGGTCTTCTGGCAAACAACCCTCTCTCATTCAGTCTTTTGGTACCAGTCATCCTTGTTACACGGGTTCTTGTGGCTGCATACAGGTCCCGAGAGAGCTGAGAAGCTGTAGCCCCTCTGTTACGCCTTGCTAAAATGGACAAATAGAGATCTTCTTTGGCCGTCGTGTCTGAACGACCTTGCCCAGGCTTTCTCTTGATGGATCCAATATCCTAGAACTGTTTCCATAGGTTACACACGATGCTGGGCGTTAAATTAAACTCTCTGCATATCTGAACTTGGATTGACCTGCCTCTAGACTCCCCGGAATTCGCCACTCCATTCCATCACCTAAACGTTGGTGGTTACTCATTTTTACTGTTTCGATATGAATTTAACCGATTGATGCAAGATAATACCAAGAAATTCGCCGAGGTGTTCTAGAGAACGGAATTCGTCTTACCTTCCACGCTCTTATAAAGCCTGTTTTTCTGCTGACATCGCCTACACACACGTGTACGCTTACGTATTTGCCATACAAGATTTGCATTTTTATCTAGAAGCAGTGGATTTTTCCTTCAGTTCAGTTCTTTTAACACAATTCGATAAAATATGCGAATTCTCTTAATTTATTTCAGCAGTGTAAATCAGTTAACTGGACAATAAAAGCAAGTTTCGTTTCTACAAATCCACTGAGACTTCAAACGTTTGATCATCTCAAATGTTTTAGTTTGTCAATTTTTTTAAAAGAACCATAATCATGACTTAAAATTTCTCATTGAATTTGACACTTTTCCCTATTTGTTTTTGTTGTCCGAGTACAAAAATAGAACAGAGAGAAAGTAAACTGTGACTAAATTGAAATAATGATTACAAGTAAAAAGGGAAGTAGGAAAAACATATTTGCTAAGGCTAAATAAATTTTTAAAACATGGAACATGGAAATTTTTAAAAAAAATTAAAGGAATAATGAACACTAATTACAAAAGTAAAGCTCAAATTGTTTTGTTAGTAGAAAAGTTTGATTGTCTTGTGGAATGGCAAAAACACTGCCCGGTTCGAATGCGTAAATAAATAGATTTTGTGCTAAAGTAAAATCCGTAAAAGAAAAATTAAGAGTATTGTATAAAAATAGAAGGGAAACTTAAGAAAAAATAAGTGCATACCTGATAGTGCCGCCAGCCTCTTCTCCAAATAAATTGAGAAAAGTTTGGACGCTCCAGAGTTGCCACACTGCATGGCAACCAGAATATAGAAACAGTCAATTTCCACGAATGGCAGAGCATTTAAAACAGTAAAGGAATTTGTAATAATGTTGTTATGCCCATGAGCTGGGTACAGTCCGGATGTTGTCATTGGCGAAGTGGAACGCAGCTGAATGGATGACACAGAAGAATTTCACATTAAAAACTCCACATCTTTATTCAATTAAAATAGCAGCTCATTTTCTTTAGAAGAAGATAACATAGTCAATAATGATTTAAATAGTAATACTATTTAATTTAGAACTTCGACGTCATAAATATTTTTAACAAAGGGAAGATGAAGAGACAGAGCAAAGCGTTCGTATAACAAGCAATGGCAGAAAGCAATCTGACGAAAAATGGCGCGTAGAGCTACTTATAGTAGCTGTTGAATAATAGGCCAGAGAGTTCTCGAAAGTACTGGTCTATGGGGAAGATCCTGAAATTGCGGAAAGCTAATTAGAAGTTGCCTGTTCGCGTAAAGCAAAGCCATCGTATTTTTTATATTTTACATATATATGTACATATATATATATATATATATATATGTATGTGTGTGCGTATATACACATAACACATATACATACGCACGTACATATATACACAATTATATGGGATTCCTAATCCTCCGAATTGTAAAGATCATACACAGGTCTAGCGAGTTCCGTTTCTTTAATAAAGAAAACTACAAGACCATAAAGAATATATACTTGGGAAACATACACAACTCACTGCTATACTAATGTAATGCAACCGCTTTTCTATCGTGCGCTGAAACATGCTATAGCACAGCGTGCACATTTGTCATACTTGTAGCTAACAGTAATAAAGGCAAGAATTACCTTGATTACCTAGGATTATTTTGGATACCTAGTATTACATTACATATCCTAGGATTACCTAGGATTAGCAAGACAATTATTCTTCAAACTGCACCATAGGAGGCATACGTACGTTACATCCGCGGGAAGGAGAGAAGATACTACAGTTATCCATGCCTTCTTCTGGGTTTAAACATGGGCCATGAGCTGTGGCAGCCGGATTCATTATGTAATGTAAAGGGTAGAGTGATTAAAAAGTTTAATTAGAACTTTCGTCAGCGTCTTACAAATCTGCACAAAATGAGCAGGGCATATTAAAAATAAAACCCATGTTCTCACCGCCTTATCCAAAATGAAATCATGGTATTAGCATTAAGAGGTGTATCACAACGGTAAAACAATATGCCGCATTAAATTAAATTTAATCCGAGGTTGAAGTACGAGAAACAATGCGGTTTTTGTGGTCGAAATGGGTCAAATTTTGTGATGAAAAGTAACAATATATTTTACCAAATTTATTGAAGTTATTTATACACTGTGAGTAAAATACCTGCTGTGATTTAATTTTGGTATTTAACCGGTTTTCATTACATTTAAACTCATTTTTGTAAAATTCTATTTTATTTCTAAAACCGACAGTTTCCTTCTAAATTTCATAAATTCTGTATGTACATGTTCTGTTTGAAAGTATATATTCTAAATTCATTGCAAGCTATTACTGCAGTGCGAGAAAATATTGTATTGCTTTGGAATATAAATATCCGATTGGAATTTTTACTTAATCTTCAGTTTAGGATACAAATTTGGCGAATTTGCATGATATTTATAAAAACAGTATTCAACAAAGTACGGTAGTCAGCTTTAACATTGAATGTATTATTATAATGTCTTCAAAAATTGTCGAATCACACCATGTGCTTATAACTGAAGATTAATCAAGTTTTGTACAACAAAAAACAAAACTTAACGTAAACATGTCACAGCGTTACACGTTCTCTTCAGAAACTGACTGCTGACTGCAGTGTTATTATTCTTAAGAAGTTAACTGCGCTTAGTCTCTTTATCTTTCATTCACAGCGAGTAAGAGAAAAATAATGCCTTGACATTAGTTTGACTTCATTATATTAATACAAAAATAAAAATTAAAAAAAAAAGAAATTAATTTATTTTTATTTCAGAAACGTTAAAAGTAAAAAAAATTGCTGAATGCATAGAATAAAACTACAAAAAAAATAATAAAAGTGTAATGTACAACGTGTCTTGAAAAACTGAAAAATTTCTAGTTTCTTTAACATTGAAGCATAATGATTATCATACGGGCAAATTTATGAATTGAGGATTCTCTTATTTAAATTTTTAGAGATCCTTTGCATTAAGTCACAGTGTAGGTTGACTAGCTTTTATACACAGTCCAGTCACATTAATGTCACCACCACGTACTTTTCATGTCAGAGTTAAATAACCAATCACAGAAGGCAGGTGGCAGCACAGTGCAGTTGAGCGTATATAAAGGGTGTGTGAGGGCTTCGGAAAACATTTCAATCGTTGGCGTAATGCAGAAACGAAGCGATTTATCCGACTTCCAAAAGGGCATGATCATTGGCTTTCGGGCCAAGGGTGGAAGCATTTCCGAAACGGCTGAGTTTGTGAACTGTTCGCGTGCCGCCGTGGTAAAAGTGTACCGTGCATGGCAAAATGGGACTGTCCAAAATCAGCGACGTGGCAAATGTGGTGCACCACGGGCCATAGATGACAGAGGCGAACGACGGTTGCGGAGATGCGTTCGGGCAGATAGACGGGCTACCGTTGAGCAACTGACCACCAAAATGAACCAAGGGGCTACCAAAAGTGTCTCCCAAAGTACTATTCAGCGAACATTGCTGCGTCTGGGCCTCCGAAGCAGACGCCTGGTTCGTGCACCTATGCTGACTGCTGTTCATCGACGGCGAAGGCTAGAATTTGCACGCCAGTACAGCAGCTGGACGTCCACTGAGTGGCGACAGGTTGCGTTTTCGGATGAATCGCGTTTTATGCTCCATCGGACAGATGGACGTTGGCGTATAAGGCGTGAAACCTCTGAAAGGAACCACCCTGCAACCATTGCCGGAACGGTCCAAGCTGGAGGCGGGAGCATTATGGTCTGGGGAATGTTTTCCTGGCATTCTCTAGGTTCACTGATCATTGTGGAAGGCACAATGGATCAATACAAGTACGCATCTGTCCTTGCGGACCATGTTCACCCCTACATGTGCATTGTTTTTCCTCAGGATGATGGCATCTTCCAGCAGGACAATGCGAGGTGCCATACAGCTGCCAGTGTACGTGCGTGGTTCGAAGAGCACCAGGATGAGTTTACCGTCCTCCCCTGGCCAGCAAACTCACCTGACTTAAACCCAACCGAGCATCTGTGGGACCATCTCGATCGAGTTGTTCGCGCCATGGATCCTCAACCGCGTAATCTAGCGCAGCTGGCCACGGCATTAGAGTCGGCATGGCTCAACATCCCAGAGAACACCTTCAGGGACCTACGTGACTCTCTTCCTGCACGTCTCGCAGCAGTCCGCTCTGCGAAAGGTGGTTATTCTGGCTTTTGACAGATGGTCACATTAATGTGACTGGACTGTGTATATCAATTAATAATTTGGACGTCCACTGAAAAGAGGGAACTCTCGCGATTGCGACATATATGGTTCCACAAACCCGCCTCGAGATTATAACAGAACTAATTAAATCATATCAGTTTCAACTGATATCCCTAATAAGAAAAGGAGCATTGCAAAGAAATATAATAAAAACAAGTTAGAATTTCTAATTCTAAGAAATTCGAAACAATATACCATCTTTTCTTAGAAGAAAACTTTCTTCCAGTTCATGAAATTTCTTAGTTACGTATAAAGTGTAAATAGAATATATGTAGCACTAAATTACAAATGGATACTGAGTTGGTATTCTGTGGTAAACGTAATGCCATTATTGTGCAAATTTGTTACGAGCATTATTTAAAAGATGGAAACAAAATTCTGAACTTTGTATTATTCTCTGATATAACAAAAGAATGAATGCATTTTAATGTAAGAGTTTCTGGAAACAATGACGTAACAATTCTGTAAAGAATAGTGCTTTGTTTATGGCCAGGTATTAGAAAACTGCTTAATTATTTAAATGTTAAACAGTGAGACCAATGAAGAGCTGGAGCCATTTTTTGAGTCCAAACTTAAATACATTTTGTAACAAAAGTATTAAAAGCTGAAGAACATTTCAGCTAAAATTTGAATGCTTCAAAACGAGAAATATTTTATTATAAAAGAAGCCAACTATCACTTTTCTTCCTGGCGTTTTAATAACCGTACTGTAAATTAATTTTCGAATTCCAACTCATGTATCCAACTCAGAAGAATACGTATCTATTGAATAATGTATTCATTTTTTTAATTTATCTTTTCATTTTCACCATATGCATTCATAAAATATTTTTTGTGTTAAAATATTATAATATTTTGTTAAAACTGTTAAAATATTTTTTGGTTTCTCAGCGAGGGGGGTGGTACAAATTATTCTTCTTAATTTGGTTTATTTTAATTTGGTCCTTGATTTGGTTTATTTGATTGTACCATACCATTGTACGGATATCAGCCTAAAGGGCAGGATGTCTTCGTGGAGGAATTTCTAAGGGACACTGGCTCGTATATAAGTGACACATACATATATCACGAATACCCCCATATAGTTAGTCTCCTTGCATGGAATCGAACTACTGGAGTCCGTAACTTTACCGCTAAGCAGCTCCTGGGTTTTTTATTTCCCGAAAGAAATATTTTTGCCTAAAATCTGCGCATAAATGTGTTCTGAAGGAATATTAGAAAAAAACTTTCTTTTGGCAGTATGAAAAGAATAAAACAAACCCTTATTTATGCAGTTTGAATCTTAGGATAGTTACTTCATAACACATAAACTACACTAATAGTTTTCTAAATATCACTTAAGAAATTTTAATTTACTACCTTAATTTGTAGATGGGAGGTTTTTAAATGCTATAAACTTCTAGTTAATTATATATTTACATTAGTTTAATCAATAATGGCAGAAAATTCTTATTATCACCTTCATCAGTTAAAAAAATACAGTAAAGTGAGCTATTTATTTAGCAAATGTGTGAAATATATTTGCGATAGGAAGTCTAATTAAATAAATATTTGAAGAGTTGTATGAAGAAATCAAGCACACGATATCATTTCAAATTTAATAATATTGTAGATTATCTTGAAATTTTATTTTATTTAGAAAAACCAAAAGCAATATAGAAGTACATTTTGATCTATAAATTATATACCTGTCCTTGGAATATTTGAGAAAGTTGTATTTGTTCAATACATATAAAATAATTTTCTGAATAATCTCATATTTCATTCAGATTTACTGCCTGCGATTAAGAAATACTTCATTTGCAATAAGGGATTAAAATATAAACATACACTCTTTGAAATAGAAGTTAAGACACAAGACTAGACTTTAATTCGAGAAATGGTGTTACTGGATTTACCAGCATAAAATAAAAAAGGTTGTTCAATTTTTATTACATTCTGACAAATAATGGTTTTATCTTACAAATGTAAAATCAGATGTTATTAATAAGGGTGTAATTTAGTAACCATTATACAATGACCCATCAAATCGTAGAGTAATTATTAAAGGGTGTATCTTCAGTGTTATTTGTTAACACAGAAGCTTTCCTTTTCCTTGCATGAAATACATTTAAAAATATTATTATTTGAATGCAGAGTATGAGTATAATGCTTTCAATTTCTACTAGCATTGTATAAAAATTGTTACAGGGAAAAAATTTTTTTACCAATATGTAACTGTCGCGTAGATGAAGTGATCGTATTTAGACAAATAAAGAAAGTTTTTCAGAGTTTTCTGAAAGTAGTCCAGTTAGTGAAAGTACTTTCATTTTTATCGAACAACTACCGAGTGGTTCTAGCGAGGTGAAAATGACGTTCGCAAGGGACGTTTGACCTGTTGGTATTTATTGGTTGCCCCCAATGAATATATAGGGGCTTCTGGGTAGTTGATAAGACAGGATCTGTACTAGTGCGATGTACTAGTACATCGCACTAGTACACTAGTACTAGTACAGTATTAGTACTAGTACACTAGGAGTACTAGTACACTAGGAGCGGAACTACATCCTTACTGGTGAATTCTACTCGGTTTACTTCCCATCATCCATCTTTCTCAATCTTCTACTCGAATCCTGGAAAAAAGAGAAAAAATGCAGGGGGAATTCTTCGAATACGTAGACTTCTCCGTAACTCTTCTATAGAAACTGATTTACCCTCCACCTTCATCAAACTCTCGCATAGAAAATTATATATTACATTAGTTTAATCAATAATGGCAGAAAATTCTTATTATCACCTTCATCAGTTAAAAAAATACAGTAAAGTGAGCTATTTATTTAGCAAATGTGTGAAATATATTTGCGATAGGAAGTCTAATTAAATAAATATTTGAAGAGTTGTATGAAGAAATCAAGCACACGATATCATTTCAAATTTAATAATATTGTAGATTATCTTGAAATTTTATTTTATTTAGAAAAACCAAAAGCAATATAGAAGTACATTTTGATCTATAAATTATATACCTGTCCTTGGAATATTTGAGAAAGTTGTATTTGTTCAATACATATAAAATAATTTTCTGAATAATCTCATATTTCATTCAGATTTACTGCCTGCGATTAAGAAATACTTCATTTGCAATAAGGGATTAAAATATAAACATACACTCTTTGAAATAGAAGTTAAGACACAAGACTAGACTTTAATTCGAGAAATGGTGTTACTGGATTTACCAGCATAAAATAAAAAAGGTTGTTCAATTTTTATTACATTCTGACAAATAATGGTTTTATCTTACAAATGTAAAATCAGATGTTATTAATAAGGGTGTAATTTAGTAACCATTATACAATGACCCATCAAATCGTAGAGTAATTATTAAAGGGTGTATCTTCAGTGTTATTTGTTAACACAGAAGCTTTCCTTTTCCTTGCATGAAATAAGTTTAAAAATATTATTATTTGAATGCAGAGTATGAGTATAATGCTTTCAATTTCTACTAGCATTGTATAAAAATTGTTACAGGGAAAAAATTTTTTTACCAAAATGTAAATATACAATTTTTATTACATTCTGACAAATAATGGTTTTATCTTACAAATGTAAAATCAGATGTTATTAATAAGGGTGTAATTTAGTAACCATTATACAATGACCCATCAAATCGTAGAGTAATTATTAAAGGGTGTATCTTCAGTGTTATTTGTTAACACAGAAGCTTTCCTTTTCCTTGCATGAAATAAGTTTAAAAATATTATTATTTGAATGCAGAGTATGAGTATAATGCTTTCAATTTCTACTAGCATTGTATAAAAATTGTTACAGGGAAAAAATTTTTTTACCAATATGTAACTGTCGCGTAGATGAAGTGATCGTATTTAGACAAATAAAGAAAGTTTTTCAGAGTTTTCTGAAAGTAGTCCAGTTAGTGAAAGTACTTTCATTTTTATCGAACAACTACCGAGTGGTTCTAGCGAGGTGAAAATGACGTTCGCAAGGGACGTTTGACCTGTTGGTATTTATTGGTTGCCCCCAATGAATATATAGGGGCTTCTGGGTAGTTGATAAGACAGGATCTGTACTAGTGCGATGTACTAGTACATCGCACTAGTACACTAGTACTAGTACAGTATTAGTACTAGTACACTAGGAGTACTAGTACACTAGGAGCGGAACTACATCCTTACTGGTGAATTCTACTCGGTTTACTTCCCATCATCCATCTTTCTCAATCTTCTACTCGAATCCTGGAAAAAAGAGAAAAAATGCAGGGGGAATTCTTCGAATACGTAGACTTCTCCGTAACTCTTCTATAGAAACTGATTTACCCTCCACCTTCATCAAACTCTCGCATAGATGAAATGCATGACTTTAGTATTCCAACTGAAAAAGTAACCACTTATGTGCACTTGATGAAGAGCAGAATCATTCCAGATTTTGAAGATTCCAAAAACCGGAGAACATTCTCCAATAATTGGAACATAAAGGAAATAAATTAAGAGAAAGGAAGTTTAAACAATATGAATTTTTAGGTAATTTGCCATTAATGTGTTTCGAATTTCGGACCTCTGTTTTCCAAATCCGACATCTTGTCTCCTGAGGGAAGATGATTCGTGGTCGAAAGGAACAATTTTCGCTGCAATATGCAGAAATCTGTCTTTAGGATAGGTTCAAGTTTTCTTATGATTTAATTATTTTACTTTTTAATCATTGAAAACAAAAGGAAGGAATTTTTTTTATTGAGAGACTAGGTTTTCGAGCTGGAAAAGAGTTTTAAAACAAATGATTTTTCACAAAAGAACATTGATAAAAAATTCGAAGATCTTCTGTAGCCTTTGCCATTTTGAAAGATAGAAAATTGTTGACATTCTTGGTGTCCTAGCTTCCGTTTCGTACAATAAATGCTACTTGAATTTTTCTTCTTATGAATATCTTCACAGATTTCAAAATATCTTGAATTTTTTATCTTATCTAAAATCTTATCTAACGACAATGTTTATATATGCAAACATTTTTAGATGTTGTACCTTTTCTTTATCTAGCTGTTAGGATTTCGGAAATATTGTTGGGAATATTGCATATATGTAAATAATTTTAGTGAAATTATGTGTTCATCTTTTGTATAATGCAACATGAAAAGGCTCCGAATAAGAAACATTGCGTGTGAAAATAAAGCGCCAAATTGGTGATGCTTTTGGAGACTAATATTTGTTGCAAATTTGGGGAGAAATTGACAAAAGTCGGCAAGCTTAGCGATTATTTAGCGACATTTTGGTCTGATACTTGTACAACTGTAACTATATCCGGCCATTTCTAACTCTCACTGTGTATACCCTCACAAAAGTTTGAGAAATCAGAAGTAATAGAAATTTCTCAGCGTACAGGAGAAAAAAATCTAAAACAACATCAGTTTTCAGTTGAGTTCAAGTACTGAGCGATCTCTTTTCGAGCTTTGCATCGCGTTGTGTTGAACGTTATTAGAGCTATGAAGTAGTAACGTTGAAAGTTACGCTAGCAACAATTTATGGTGTCAAAAATGGGAAATAATGCCGGTGATAAAAGCGATGGGGAAGCAATTAACACAGATGATGACAACATTTACTGCATTTGAAGATGAGGTAAAAGCGGGCTGAGAACAGAGTGAAAGCAAAACAAAGAAAGAGTTTCCACTTTCGAGCAACAAAGCGATGACAGTGTTTCTGCTGCTACAAATGAAGCTGACAAATTGAAGAAATCCAAAGTGACAGCTGGAAATATTTCTGAGGATTTTAATTCCTACCTATATCTTCTCCACCCATCGTAAAGCTATCCATATGTGGTGAGAGGATTTCCTTGAAAGTATACAAGACTCTGTTCTCTATATAAAAAGACGCACATAGGTGGGATTTCGAAGCTAAGGCCTACCATCTTTCCGCCTCTCTGAGAATATACTAGGCAGATATCCTTTAAATTCTGCTCGAAAGCCAGAGGTTAGACTTCGAAGCTCTAAATGGCGCGTATGCCTCTGGCTAGAAGAGTTTAAAAGAGTTATGCACTGACTGCCTAGATTCTCTTTAGTATACATAGAATTGACTAGAATGTGTCATACCATATAAAAAATCTATAGTATAGAAATCTTATAGCAAAATGTTTTCATACAAGGAGTTTTTCTTTCTGTTTTGAAATTATTTAATCAACAATTATAGTTTTTCTTTTTAATTCTGTTCTCATTCTATTCGTATTTTCCTTAAGTTTCCTTTTGTGAATATTATAAATATCAATTTTCTTTGTATCTTTTGTATTATATTTTCATTTTTGCAATTTTTTGTATTAAATATTCCACATTTCACTTGTGGCCTTCGCATTTCACTTCAAATTTATAGGCATGAGCAACTCCCACATTTTTCTCTTCCATACTCCACCACAGTCTAAGTCTAAGAATATTGGCTGTGATCTGCGTTATCCTTATCTTTATCTTCATTTCATACTCAACCTCATCCAGCACAGTCATGCAACACTTCTTGGATTTTATATCACCGATCTTGTAAGAGCCTTTCTACCAAGCTCAGCACACAGATTCGTTTCACGTATCAATGTATCAACCCATGGAAACATTCCATGAATTCTCCAGGGATGCTCAAAAGCTGTCTCATTTGCCTTTTTGGGCTGCCCAAACAAAGCAAGGGAAATCCTGTCCCTGCAGTCCGCGGTCCTGAGATACAGAAACTCCTAAGAATGGCGGTGTCATTCGCTTGATCCCTGTCAATGATCCAAGATGCACTTTATGCCATAAAATGCATGGCATCTCAGCAAGAAACTCGTATAGACCGCCACCCAATCACAGCTGCTCAGATTCATGCACCAGTGGTTTAACTGACTGATACACTAGACGATTTTACCAGGCAAGACAATATTTGGGGTGGAATAGAAAAGACAACAAACCGATCCTAAAGTGTTGGAACTGCGATGCCGAAGGCAAAGTACCAAAAGAACTGGAGAACACTTCAAGACACCGGAAAGAAAACCGCTACAGCAAGGAGGAGGGAAACTAATTAGTGGCAACGTCGCGATGCGGGGTTTGCAGATAATGAGAATTCTTTCGGGTTGCAATTTAAATTTTCATCATTAATTGCAAATATCATCATTAATTTCATCATTAACTGCAGCTTAAAATATTTTTACGAACCGCAGGAAGCTAGAAACTAGAAGCATCAGCAAAAAGTATATCAAACCCCTGCACATTCAGTTGTTTAACAGAACAATTAATGTACTATGGAAATTATTTAACATAAATTTATAAATTACTTCCTCTGCAACATAAGCATTTTATATCCTGCTTTTTTGTCCTACGATATTACCTTGCACACATTCTCAATTTCTCTGATATTGTACTAAATGATAGTTTTATTCTTATGACATAATCAAATGCATTTTTATTTAAAAAAGAAAAGTGAATAAGCATTTTTAATTATATATTTTACCACTGTAACATTTTGTAAGAAAAGTCTGTAAAAATATTACATTTCTTCTACACTATTTATTTTCTGTACAAGAAAATTTTTTATAAGCTATGCTTATTTAATTTCTTTATGCCTCTTTATTATTCATTTTATATTTCATATGTGAGAGTTGTCCAGTTAAACATTTAAGATTCATGAATACATTTGTTGACTAATTTATTATAAAATAAGAAACTGTAGGTATATTAATTATACATGTAATTAATTTTTTCTCAATTGCTTTTAAATAACCATGGACGACTCTGCAAATGCCGCTGGGTTAATGTTATTAATTAACCCAGCTTTTTTAATTCTTGAATTTATCACTCTCTTCAATAAACGAGAACAAAAGGTTTCCCCTATGAATAGCACTTCATAGGGGAAAAATAACCTTCTGCTTGTTTTACCATATTAGATTAAATATAAACCAGATTTTTACCTCTTTAAAGAATCAAAGTCTTCTTAAATTATTAGTAAGCTCCAGGTTCTCTAATGAATCGAATAAGCGAATGCTGAAACTCGCTACACTACGAATTCCATAATAATGAGATTGGAAGGATTTAAGTATAGAGAATAAATCCAAATTTAATATTGTATATATATTTGAGATTTCAGATAGGCGATAAGTCTAAATGAAATTAAATAATAAATAAATGAGATTAAATAAAGATTAAACAAAGATGGATCAATTAATGTATTTTTTATTTTACAACATAATTTAACCTTTGAGCAAACTCATTAGTTAATGAAGAACTTCACTGTACGCTATGTTTCGGATAAAAACACTGCATTTTAAAATATCAATGAATATTGATTATTTGAGTGCGTCCACGCCCCATATATAATTTTCTCTACGCCTTCTCTAATATAAGATTCCCGAAAAAAGGTAGAGGAATATGTATAAACATGAATAGCACACAGGTTCTTACATTTATAACTGCCATGTACCAAATAAAAAACTTAAACCATATTCTTTGCTTTCAGGTTCACTAAATGCGTCATTTTGTAATCGGATAACAGTAAAACAGTTAGTGTCGAGTTATTCTTCGCAATCGATATTTTCAGTGGTTCTATAATAAATAGATTTGAGTCTTCCAGTCAAAATTAAGTATCGATATCGTCTGGGGAGAACTAACAGATGCGATGTAATGTCACAGGGGGTGTCCAATAAAATTTCATTCTATTCCACCTCTACATTGGATTTTGTTCTTGGGATTTAATTCCCTGAACCCGTTTTTCTTACTTTGACGTTTTCAAAAGGCTGTTGGAGAACATCAATTACTCTTTGACAGAAACCAGGAAATCTCCTCTTGTTAGGAAAGATCTAATCGGTCGTTTCTAGAAGCTTAAGCGACCAAACAAAGGCAGAACTTACTATCTATAAACTGTCAGAACTCTCCACTCTTATGTTTATTTTTTTATCTATTTGAGAAGGTTATATCCTTCTTTGTTAAGGATCAGTTTTGATAAGAGTGAAGTGGAATGTAGGATAAAAAGTCGAAAGGGATAAGACGAGCTTAGAATTTCTTACAGCTGCCAAATAAGCAGGTAAGGGTAAAAGAAGTTTAATGAAAGAGCTTAAAAGCATGTGCCAATCTCTTATACCGAGAAGGAAAGCATTTAGGATTTCATGAGTGCCAATCAGTAGCTGCTTTACCTCCTAAGTTATGTGTAACTGGTTCCTGTTTCTCTTAAGTTAACTAATGCGGAATGTTATCTGATCTAAAAGGAGCTTTTTTTATGATAGGTGCTGCTAAAAGTAAAGCAGAAAGGATATGTGCCTTTTTACGTTTAACCACCAGCCTCTTTGCGCCTGCGCTTCGCCAGTGTCTGCAAAAGTTACAATGCAGTTAAACTGCAGAAATAAAATAAATAATACTGCTCCCATACGTCCTCGTGATGTAATAAGAAACATATCAGGCTACCAACTGAAAGGTCTCGAGTTCGAATCCCAGCGAGAGCACGATTGATATTTCAAAATGTATTTGCAAGAGCCCTGATGAATGATAGTTGCATATGACTAAAGAATTTTTATTATTTTATGCTATAATTATTATTATTATCATTAATAATGACTCAAATATTGAGGAAATATTAATGCAAATTAATTCTGAACTAAATAAATTTCATTTAAGTACTGTTATACTGAATAAAGAATTCATTTAATAAAATTAAAATATTTGACATAGTAGGATTTTATTTTGCAGAACAGCAAGACAATCGTAGTTTGTAAGGTTCTTTCGTTCATTCCTTCTCGTTCTCTCTTCATAAATTTTTAGAAAGCAAAGAACACAAAATTCCTTACCCAGATTTTAAAAAATGTTTTAAATAACGCAAAAATTCGCATTTCGATAAACTTAAAAAAAAACCTAATTTGTAGCCAACTGCTAATAATTTTACGCACATTAATTAAAACTAAAAGAATATTTGCACTTAAGGAATTTTTTGCGCCATTACCAGATTAAGATTTTAAAGTTATATATTTTCATTTATTATAAATGGTATATTTTGAGGCTGAAAACTTATAAATTACTTGTGCTGAAAGTTTTTGGGCATACAAAATGCGCAAAAACTATAAATTAATGACATTAGTAAATCACAAAACAGTATCATTGAATGACATTTATGGAGTAAAATTTAACCTTCAATTAATTTATTTCATTTACTAACCGATCTCTTAATGCAAACTAAACATGGCGTCAAAATACGCAGATTTTTGAATTAAATATCTCGATTAAATTATTATACGGGAATGAAACATTTTATACTGTATTTCTTAAAATAAGTACACAATATTTCTAAAGAACCAGAGGTACAAATAAAACGTCAGATTTCGTAATTTTTACAAATCGATATCTTTACATTTTAAAATCACAAAACACGAATGCTTGCATCATTTAAAAATTTTTGTTACTGGAAGTATATTGTTACGATATATCCAGCTGCGGAAACATAGCTTTCCGGCAGAGCAGTTTTAGGGTTGTCATATTTGGTGAGAAATCGCTTATTTGGCAGCCGAAATTGGCTCTATGCCGTAGACGGATGGAGAACGTGGAACGAATTCTTACCGATTTGGTCCAGAATGTACTCGAATGCAAGCCAAAAGTTATATAAACAATGCTGGTACGCGGAGAGTCAGTCAGTTAATAGACAGTGAGTGAGAGTATGGCGGGTGAGTAAGTCTGTGTCTCGCAGTCTATTGAGAGTTCATCGCGAGTTAGTGCCTCGTCGAGTTTTATCTTGAATGTGTTGAGCTCCGAGAACGACCGAACCGAGTCGGGAACACAACTCTGGTGCTTTGCCTTAAAGCTGTCTCCATCGTTATAGCCTGAAGGTTGTGTCGCTGATTGTTTCAGCGTGCTTGTCGTAGTTTTTCGACGACTGTAAACGTGCTTTTGGAGCTGTTCTGAGTAATACTGTCTAATAAATTGTCTTTTGATACTTTATCAACTGTTTTCGTTCACTCCAAATCCACGAACGCTTAAGTTAAAGAACGACGACTAATGGTTGTAAAAATAAAGGCCGGATAGAAGCATCTGCGGACACGGTGTGTACCTTATTTAATTAACTACTTAAAAAAACTACACAACACTAAATATTGCAAGGGAATGCGCATGTTAAGAAAATATATACGAAAATAATAAAATATACTCATAGTGCAACAAAGAAGTCGGGAATCAATATTCTGCAGTTAGTAAGCTTTTGTAGTATTTTTTCCCTCTATGCCAGATGAAGTGCGAGTTTTACACGCGTCTGTCAGGGGCGTATTTGTGAGTCCTGGGCATGACGTAAAGAGAACCAAGAAAGTGAAAGAACACAGGTCTAACGACACAATTCGTATTACACTAGAATTAACATTGTTACAATGTAGTAACTCATAGCTATCAAAGGAGGTAAAGCAAATGCAAGAAAACGGCTAATAAAACTTTAGTAACAAATTTACACTAGTTCTGTTTCAACTTGTATATATACTTATTTCATATGCATCATTAGTTTCTCCACCGCCATTTCTTTCCTTTAGCTCTTAATCTCCAGAGTATCCAAGACAGGATAGATTTACACCAGTTACTGCACGTAATATTGAATGTAAATAATATGAAATCTTATGGACTAGGTCAGTGATTCTCAACCGGTGGTGACTGGTAATTCTCAACCGCAAGAGAAAAATAGGAGGTACGCAAAGAAAGCAAAGTATCTTTAACTATTAAATTCAAAATTCACGTGAAGAAAATGAACAAATGATAGAAATTTCTTGTGATCGAACTCTAGCTGGAGATTTCAAAAATAACATACTCGTTGACTTTTGGCTGAACCGAAAAAAAAGAACTTCAAGGCATTTCAAATAAAATTATTAAATTTTTATAGCCTATTTGCACTTTATTATTTTGCACAACTTATTTGTGTGAACAAAAAATTGTCTTCCATGTTTCATTTGAAAAATATAACACGGAACAAAATTAAAAGTGGATCCTATCCTGTGGTTAAAACTAAGTGAAATAAAACCAGACATAAAGAAATTGATAGATCTTAAACAAGCCCGAATTTCACACTAAATTTATGATTAAAGTATTGGGTCGCGAACCTTTGAGCATCTTCTAGAATATTCGTTGGATGGCGGCATCATTTACTTGTTCAAGCTAAATTTATAGTTGGATAGACTTAATAATACATACTCATAAAAAAACAGATCGGTTACATTTCTCTTTGTGCTGGTATCTGTGTTGGACGCAATTTCTATTTCATTAAACATTATTAACATTAAATACAATAATTTCTATTTCATTAGAAAACTTTCACATGAAATTTCTTTGAAAACTAAAACATTTTTATTGTGATCGCACTGCGGCGGGTACACGTTAGACAATCGGAGGACCTGTGGGCATAGGGTTGGGAACCACTGACCTAAATTCTGATAATTAAAATGGTAACCAATTTTTAATCTAATAATTTTTTATGCGTGCACATTTAAATCAAATACCCAATAGATTGGGCAAATGTCAAAATATGTATATTTTTAATATTTCTATTGAGAAATTGAATTAAAATGTAGTGGTGGTATAGAAGTTTTACAGTTTTTGTTTAGATTGTACACATTAGTCAAAAGGCTGAGAACCGTTGGACTAGGTTATTAATTATACTAATTCAAAATGTAAGAAGGAATGCAGCTATGTTTCTTTTTGATGTATAGAAAATTGTAACATTTTGTGAGCACTAAATATCACTGTTTTAAATTATATTAATTAACTTCTCCTTTAATAAACTTTTCAGGTGGTCATTCTTTCAATGAATTTATGGTAAAATGCATCAGTTAACAGTAATAAAATATCATTTATAGCCCATTGCTAAATACATTAGCCAATCATAACGTAAAACGAATCAATTTATTTTCCTTTTTGATGAATATATAAAGTACTCATCAGAAGGTTTAGAATTTTCCTTCTAAATAGATAATTATTATGACACTTATTTTATAGCTTTAAAATTGTTATGATTTTTTCATAAGCAGGGTCGGCTGGGGCAGACTTTGATTATATCTTGAACTATAGATAAAGTAGCACTGGCTAATAGAATTTATGGGCAGCAAAATTTTTAGAATTTTGAGAGGCACCAGGGAAAACATTTGCTCCTGAGGATGAGAGGGAAGCAAAAAGCTTAGCGTCAATTCGCGGTCGTAAGTGTTATAATCTACATATAGTATAAGTATGCAAGCTTTAATATATTCGAAACACATTTCTTGTAAATCCTTTTATTCAGTTGAATGATTTTTCATGTAATTCTTTCTTCGTATTTTTATTGCTTCTGTTTTCTTTCCGAAACTATTTCTTCTGCTTCTCTCCTAGAGCTGCAAGACTTTATTAAGCTCTATGCAATAAACACTGATTTCATTGTTTGTTACTTTCATTATCTAGTTAAGATAATGTCTGCAAAACCAAATTTACCTAGGCAACTTATCTTCAGACAGACTTTTCATTTACTTTTTCTTCAATCCTTTTCAACTAGTAGGTACCTTTGTTTCTTACGCCTCGAATAAACTTATGCTTTCCTTTCCTTTTAAGAAATACTTCGCATTCAAATTATTTTTGTTTCCTTAATTTAGGAAATGTTTCATACTTCCTTTTCAAGTAGGATAAGCCATAATTTTTCATCTCAAAATTATTTTTATGTTGTCTCACCAAACTTCTCCATTTCATTTTTCCAGAAAATACTATCTTTTATCAAATAAGCTATTCTTTTTATTTCCTGCAATACTATTTTTGTTTCTCATAATAAGTTCAAATTTGCTTTCTTGTGCTACAAGATACTTTTTACACCAAACAGTTAGTTCACATTTTGCAATAATCTTTCTGTTCCTTCTTGCATGCATATCTCTATATCTTCTCATGAGAAATGTACCTTCTTTTGCGACCATTACGGTGCGTTTGTAGAAGGACTAAGACATTAAGAAAAATGTGGAAGATAAGTAATTTTTTTTGTTTATTTGGAATACCTCTTAATTAAAGTTGCATTGAATATTAAAATTAAGTTTCCTGATTTTAATTAAGTTTCCGAAGGTAGTTTACTGAACTTGTACTATATGGTAAATTTTTAAATCGAATAAACCCTTAAAAATAAAGCAACATATATTTTAACAAAGTACATTAAATATTACAATGTTTACTAGTATCACGTTTTTCGTTACTTTGTTTTGTGTTATTATACGTTTGCCATGTTCTATGAATAATAACCATCGTGTTTTATTACATTAAAGAAAAGAGAAAATAAAATACAATAATAATAGTTTTAGATTGGAGAGTATTCTATTCTATTCATTATTTCACGGACAGACAAGTTGTACAAATGTTTTCTAAAAAATGCCAGAGAATAAATTACTTTCCATTTAATTACCAAAGAGTTTTTCACGTAAAATAGAGCAGAGGCTTAATCAACAAACAATACAAACACAATTTATTTCGGGAGCTTGAGAGAAGCAAATTCTGCTCCAAAGAAATGTTTTATTCATTTTCTCTTTGCTCTGGAAGAACATAAAATTAATTTCTGGGGCCTTTGTTTTTATAGTTGCGTGCTAAGAGGTCCATATGTCAGTGTCATCGGAGGTTCTTAATCATATCCTTTTGTCCCGGAGGAGACTATTTTTTCAAGTCTCCTACGTTTATTTGTTATTATAAATGCCACAGTTTAAATATTTATGACTCTAGAAGACCCAGAAAATAAAAGTGAAAATTAAAACATAAACAATGTTTTGTTTTGAACACGGTTAAGTATGCGTAATTCATTTGCAAAATGGCAAACCTTTGTTAAAAATATTCATTAATCTGATTTGATATTGTGTTATAGATATTAACACAATTTAATGGGTGCAGTACAAAAGAGTGAACATGCAAAAGAGAATACATTATAAAAGGGTCATAAGGCTCTTCCCATTTTAAGCTCACATGAATTTTAGAAAAAGAATCATCAACAATTTTATTCTTTTCTTAATTCCTTTTCTTAAAAGGTTTTATATTTTTAAACTGGTAGAAGGGTTTTCTTATTAATAATATTTTAAATTTAATTTTAGCTTAAATGAAAACTATGCTGTGTCTACCTTAACTTTAGACAATTAGCTTTCAAAATAAAACTAAGCACTTTTGTAAATTTTCAGAAACATGTTTTCTAAACTGTTGCAATTTCAAGCATAAGAAATAATTTTAGTTTTCAAACAAACTATGACTTTCGAAAAGACGAAAGTACAGAACCAAGAAGAAACTTGTTTACCTTTACAGAAAGACCTTTTTGACATGATACAATATAAATACAAAATATGGTGCTTCTTTTAGATGCACTAACAATATTTTTTAATCTTAAAAGTCGTAACGACATTTGCCAAGTAGACAAAATCACTGAATGTGAATGGTTCGACAAGTGATCAAATCCCGGTTCAGTCTGGATGCGCATGTGATTTCATCATTTATTTTGTGAGAACTATATAAATAATGTCAGATAGTGCAAATTCATACACATGTGTAATGAAAAATTTGCATATTGATTTGTTTCTCGTTCTAGTGAAACTTTAAGCACAAAATGACCAAATCTTCTATTAATGCCAATCCAAAGGAATGAAACAGTTAAAATTTTGAGACTAGATAACGTTTAACTATACTTAACAAAAAATGCAAACTGAATTCCTTCAGCTTTCATTTATTCCGCTTAATTGTTTAATTTAAGCTAATTATGAGCCATGTGAGCTACTTTATATTGTAGATTCATTAGGATTTTTTTAAACAGGAGTCATTAAAAACGAGCAGTGCCCTCACCGGGACTCAAACTTCGGACCTCTGGAATACGCGCCGAGTGTGCTGACCATTACACCGCGAAGCCATGCCAAGAAGGCTGAAGAAATACCTTATATACTTAACCTTTTAAAAGGCGACTGAAGATTAGGGGACCCAGTCGCCAAATGCTGCTAGTGGAGAATCATCATGTACCACTTTTTTCAGTTTGAGTGCCACTGAAACGAAATTAGGTATTTTTTGAAAGCAGGAGAAGAGATAAATGAGAAATGCTTTCGCCGGAACTCGAACATCGAACCTCTCGAATACGCGCCGAGTGTGCTGACCATTACATCACGAAGGCATGCTAAAAAGGTGGAAGAAATACCTTGTAATATGATTTCATAAAAACTATTTTAAGGGATTTGATATTTAGGTAGATCAGTATATGTAATCGGACCATTTAAGAGATTTATTTATGGACGGAGATTTAAAGTGATGGTAAATTATGCATTCAAACTTTAATGAAATTTCATTGCAGCCATATATAATCAAACTTAATGGTTTTGCAAATAACGCGTGTATGTTTCACGCTGCTGATTAATTGACTCGATATATAATATCTTCCAACTTAACAATTAATATCTTCCAACTTAACAATTACAGTATAAACGTGTTATAAAGATTACTAAATTATTATTTAATACGTTAGATCCCAAGGTAAAATTAAGTGTGCTTTCTGCTCAGCTAAAATCTGTAATTTCTCGCAAGTCGTCTAACGCACCTGCGGAACAAAATTAGTAGCTTTGCTGCTTTTAAAACAAATTAGCTTATCGAGTCAATTAATATTACACCAAATTACAGTATCTAATAATGGTGCGTAGTTGCTCGGGTGAAAATCCTTCCTCGTTTGATTGCTATCAATAGAGTACTTACCGATGTTTTTGATCGTTGAAGCCATTATAGATATAAGTAGAAGCTAAGCCAGCAACCCTGTAGTCCCACAGATGATTGAAGTATCACTGTACCTAATTCAGTGATACTAACCACTATAACAGCTAGTCGTCTATTGAGGTTGACACCATGTAGACAAGTTGCCACTGGGATGGTGTGCGTATATGCCAGTGCGTCAGCATTAAAAAGGTTAGTCAGTTGCTGCTACGAAAGTAGCCCTTCGCATAAGTTATGGATATGAGTCTTGCAGCGGCTGTTTATGGACTCAGGTGGCGGTGATCTTTCTGGGATATACAAATCTTCTCATATTTTTGCTAGGACAATATGCAAATCTCCCAATACTTCAGTCGCTTTTGAGTGCCAGGATATGCGTATTTTGGTCGCTGTAAAAAGAGGTATTTTTATGATAAAAGTAGGTAAACTGTGGATTTATAAAATGTTAAAAGAAATAATAATTATAAATACTTATAAATAAAAGACAGCATCTGCAGGTTAAAAAGAAATTAGTGA
This sequence comes from Stegodyphus mimosarum, assembly GCA_000611955.2. Classification (NCBI taxonomy): domain Eukaryota; kingdom Metazoa; phylum Arthropoda; class Arachnida; order Araneae; family Eresidae; genus Stegodyphus; species Stegodyphus mimosarum. The sequence goes on from KK113891.1 coordinate 41,397, forward strand.
AACATAAAAAAATTAATGCGCATCCCCATCTCCAATTTAAACAACACTGTTATCTTAAACTCCAATACGTTTGTATAGTAACTTTGATTAAACTGCTTCGAAGAATGAAAAAAGACAATATCTTTTCAGATAAATTATTTATGCGTTTGTAATCTACTGCACCTATTTCTGTATTCCATACTTCATTAATTTTAATTTATAAGATACAAAATTTGACTTGCTTTGGTAGCATAAATTAAACCCAGACTCCTGACACACTGGAAGCTAATTATCGCTGCGTCTGAAGTTAACGACAGAGGCAAACCTTTTTATTAAATCAGAACTTTGAACATAAATGTGCGACTCATGCTTACAAATCAGCCAATCAGTAGTGGCGATGTAACTTAAAGAAACAGTCCATTTAAATTTAAAATTAAAACTAAGTCTACTAGCCAAAGGCTACACAAAGGTTTTAACGTGAAGTTGGCTCAAAACTCTTTACGGTAACTATAATACAGAGCCGAGCCGAAATCTGAAATCTTATTTGAGCTTGCTAACGTAGTACAATGGCCTCGAGAGGCAAAAAATGCTCTGAAATAAACTCTTGAAACGATTGTTTGGATACTACCAATTCTACATCATTTACATTGTGGTAGGGAAGGAGTGGAAACAAGAAGTGCCATTAAATATTCAAACTATAAAATAATTGGCTAGTGAAAAATAATAGCAATAACCCTACACAATATTAAATATTTTTGATACTTTTTAAACTGTTTTAAATTATCATTATATTATCCCTTAAAATGAATAAAACTAACAATTTTGTATGAGTGATAAAAGTTTTGAAGTAATTCTTATTACTCGCATTGGAATGATGTGATCTTCAGTATGCTTTTGCATTTCCTGGTGCTCGCAAATCAACTGTACCAAAAACGTACTGAAATCATTATTCTGGGCAAACATGGCTCATATAGATGCCCACATCTATTCATTTTTGCATATACTGAGCAAGAAAGGTACATTAAAGTGCCTTTACGTTCTTCTAGTGCTTAACCTCTCTTTGATGTTTCTGTCACTAAAGTTATTGATTAAAACAACTAAGAATGATTGAAATGTTTTAAAACTGCTCTATTTCTGTTGTCCGATGTTTTACGCAATATATCTGTACCGGCTTTTGTCATACATTGGGCACGCTTGAACGTGCAGCTACCAGTGTTGGCATTTTGTGTTTGATCACTGCCAGTGGAAGCATCTATTTAATTTTATTGTAGTAGGTAAGAAAGATGTCTCTATAAACATATGACAAAAATGTGACTGTATGAGGAATGTTTCCAAAGTTCTAGGAATTTATGTGTAATATTTTATTTCATGAATTTCCATCAATATTGCAGCTCGATTTGATTTTTCAAGTAATCCGTTTTAGTTTGTAAGGTTTATCCCAAGTTTATTAACAATTATTTTAAATTATGATTCTTTCCTATTTATTCTAATTTCAGCTTACAATTTCCTACCGAAAGATAATTTCAGAAATGCTCTGAATGCAAATGAGTAAGAGTACTATTTAAGTCGATGCTTCGCCGACTTCTACAGAGAAAGACTTATTTTCCTGACTAGCGCTCGTTTGTCTTTTGGCTACTTTCTCTGTTAGCTACTACGCTCGGCCATACTCTATAGGCCTTGCTTGTCTTCGCCGATTTAATTTAATACTTAGGGGCCAACTACTTAGAAACCTGATAGCTTCGGCTATATCTTTCAGATAGCTTTAGTTAAGCTTAGTTTAGTTTAGATTCATTTACGTTCAAGTCCAAGTGGAGGCTTTGTATATACTCCAAGTTAGGAATTGATTGTATTTATTCTGAGAAATAGATAGAACTTTGGGATTAAATAAGTAAAACCCCACAAGTATAATACACTTATCCCAAAGGAAAACTAATTTTTTAACCCATCTTCAAAGCCCTTTTCTGTATTCTCTCAATCCACCAATTTCTGACATTAAACTCTCAAAATCGAACCCCATATACAGTTTTTTTCAAATACGACAAAAGAATACTTGTCCTAGACATTGAGTTTCTGACGTTTTCGCATTATCTTTCCACAAAAAGGAAATGATTGCTCTTCGCATCTTTCACAGTTGAAAAAAAGCAGTAAAAATGCACCCGTATTAGTCAAACTACGCAATCCGAGTAAACAATATTGTACAGAATAGCTGCATAGACATATGAAGACTTATACCTAGTCGATACGTTACCTATAAGCTCTAGGAATAGAACTTTCGAACTATAACGCAAGGAATTTAAATAAATTTCTATTCCCAAATCTTTGGGAATTTTCATTTACGCATGGAAAAATCTATGACAGATATCTGAAATATTACAGTGTGCATGTGATGATGAAACATTTAGACGTGTTTCAGAACATTTTTGGAAGGGGTTCAACAAACGAATAGTTACGTATAGTTTTAAGGGTTCTCCGACTTTATAAATTTCATCTACTTGTCTTGCTCATTTAGTATATTGTGATGTTACAGTTCAACTTATTCCTTAACATCTTCTAATGTTCTTGGAGGGGGGGCAGATTTGCTAGACTTCTTTTCATAGGTAAAGAAAAAGATGTGATAAGTCCTTTTATTCTTTAATTCCTTCAACCTTTGGCGATTTGGGGATTAAAAAATACTTTCTTCCTAAACGCTTGCGATATCTGTCAGTTCTAAATTTGTAATGACACCTGTTCGTTTGTGCCCATTGCGGTGCTTAACTGGAATGCATGTTGAGCTCATTGATGGCCATCAAAAGGTCAATAAAAAGAGGAAAATACGAAGTTACTGTTATTTGAAACAACACTGGTGCAACTATCATTCATTGAGAAAGCAAATAACATATCTAAAATAATATAAATAAAATCATTGAAGGGAAAAAAACTGTGATCTCATAATTTAAAGATTACATTCTAAAGCTGAAGAAAATTACATTACCATTAACTACATTCAATAGATGCGTGTGACATATCTATATGCATACACGCACATGTATGCTATGTAATCTCTGCGTTTTTGTATGCGGCATAAATATGCAAATATTGAGCGAATAAATGTTAATTTATTCAGTGTTATTTAAAAAAAAAACTCCTTATCGACTATGCGATAATTTTATTCTTACTTGCAAGAAGATAACGTGATTTAATCCCAATATTCTTCTTACTAATTCTACTATCTCGCCTCAGAATGGAATCATTAAACGTGGAGCTTTTCGAAGCGGACACAGGACGAAGATAGAGAAATAGCTTGAGGCTCGGAAAGTGGACTGCTGAATAATTGAGAGGATGCCCATTAACAGGCGGC
>KK113891.1:44746-125985 GCA_000611955.2 Stegodyphus mimosarum
TCCTTAATTGGATATCCTGCCGCTATGCCATGGCGGCGCTCACAGAATCCTCGGGGCCTTAACAGAGGAGTTCAGTTGTTTAGCGGCTGAATGGCTTGTCTCTGTGAGAGTTGCGACATCAGGCAGAGTAAAGGGAATTCAGTTCGTGTGCGCACTGAAATTATAGAAAATGTTGCATATTAAACTGGTTCGCAAAATTAAGGAACTATAGAATTAGATAATGTTTAATAGGTACGCTGAGGTGTCTGCTAAAGTGTTAAATAAATAAATAATAGTTATTTAATTTAGTTATATTATGTTCATCAAAAAATTACTTTTATTTTTGCCTTCAACAACTAAGTTACTACAGCAAGCGTTTAGAAATTTATATTTCATAGTTCAAAATTCGCATATTTATTTAATTTTTGGGTAATGTATTATGTTAGTTATACTTTACTTTTTAATTATTTTATTGATTGGATCGCTGCTTTTAATTCTTTTTAAAGATACAGAGTAATTTGGCGAAACATTCCTTGACATTTTCATTTATATATGGCTATAGAGCTCTAAACTAAATTTCACATATATTAAAGCCATTTAGCCAAATATTCAATAAGCAACGAACTGAAAAACAAATTAACAGGGTCTGCAATTTTATGCTCTGCAGTAAGTAGCAAATTTTAAATCTCCATAGTAACCTAAATTTCTTTGAGACTTAGTTGACGTAATAAATGCATGTGACATACATATCCCAGCCTCCAGGAAAGGGATTTTTAAAACAGAATTCAACCGTTCAAGTAATGATTTGAATGAGTAACGCTTTAAATTTCTCAGGCTTAAGATAACCCGTTATGTAACTCTGAACAACAATAAAATCGAACATGACCCTAAAATTAAGGACTATATACTAAACATTACAGACCACATAGAAAGAAATGTACACCTGTACATTTTAATTCCACATTCCAAAATTTTAAAACACTCTATGAGTAATCAGAGTTTTGATATAATTATAAGGCCACTGCTCCTCATACAATTTAATCGTCAACAGGAATTCCTGTTGCTATCATTACAATTTTTCATCGACAATTTAATAACAGAAAAAAAGAAGGAGACCATAGGAGGATATTCGTAGAAAGAAAAGTATGAAGATAGTAGGAGTATACCTCATCTTCGCTTGATACTAATCATCGGCAATTGAATAACAGAAGACAGGAAGGAGACCATGGAAAGAGTTTCTTAGGAGGATAAGTATGAAGATAATAGGAATATACATCATCCTTACTTGCTATGAGATGTTTTCTACATCTACAGTTCCTATGTCTATTATCTAAATGCCAAAGTTTGCAATCTGCTCTCATTGATGTGAAATCCTTCAAGTGCAAGGTGGCTGTAGGAATATTAGTTTTATCAATAAAATCTAGCATAAGTATTTAGTCATGATTCTCTAAACTAGAGGAGTAAAACTGGCAACCTCCGAAGCAATTTTATACGGCAGATAATATATTTGTTGCAATACGGTGTTGCGGTTTGTTATATATTTGTTGCAAATACGGTGTTGCGACGATTTCAAGATTTTAGTCATTTGAGGTCCGAGTATACATTTCTTTCAATATCATTAGCGCATCACAAAATCTATAAAGCAGCTAATTATTGTGCTAAATGAAATACAATCAATAAAAACAAAAGTTTCTCTTTACGATTAGCTTTTGCATTCAGAGAAAAAGGCACTATAATTACCTGGATTTTTCATATATCCGGACGGTTAGTAGTCTCACCCACCAGGATATACACTCATGATCAAAAAATAAGCAACAAAAGCTAAAAGAAAAGTTACGAATGTAAAAATAGGAATTAAAATATAAAATTTATATATAAGGTAGAGGTTGCATCGTCAAATACACATAAGCAAATAAAATTACCATAAAACAAGAGCCCGAAGTCACACCTTAAAAAGTGACATGCTGGACCTGTGCGTTAGTTCCTAAGCAGCGATAGTTCCATGTAATCCGAAATGGCCAAAACATAAAGTATGAGCCAAAGATATTCATTAGCACGATGAAGTGCGTTGGAGAGCTGTCGAAATGTTGCAAGCTGATGCTAGACAATCTGCTATTACGAGGGAGATAAATTTGCATCTTAAAGTCATCAACAGGCTGTTGAATCGTTACCGAAGTCATCAAAATCTCTCTAGAAGACGCGGGTCTCGACGCCGGAGGACTAGTACAGGGGCGGATGATCGCTTCCTGTTGCTATGTGCAAGTGCCGTAGATCACTAAGAGTACAATAGCTGGCGTCGCATCTCTTTGGCTGCAGGACAGCCCATATGCCACCTAACTGTATCCCGTCGACTACATGAATGTGAACTGTATGACAGCCGGCCTGCTGTTTGTGTTCCTTTGTCCCCGTCACAAGTCAGAGCATTGTTTAAATGGATCCATGAACATCGCAGTTAAACACCAGAGCAGTGTGGCCACGTACTCTTAATGATTAATGCGAATACCTATTTAACATCCAAAACGATTCCCGAAGGGCAGTGATATGGCGAGATCCAAGGAATGCTATCAGAAGCCTAACATCGTCGAAACAGACAATTAACAAAGGAGAAAGATTACTTGCATACGCTAGGATTGTAACGAACGGCCGTCGACTTTAGAGTGATTCCTGGTGGTGTTTCATAGCCATCCCATATCGCGACGAAATTCTACACCCTCTTGTGCTTCCTTTTATCGATGCAATGTGTACCGACGCTTTATTTAAAAACGACAATGTCTGCCTGCACTGAACTCCAGTGGTGTTATCTGGACAGCAATTCCAGGTAACATCTGGAGAGTGACTACATTCCACATTTGCCGGGGCTTGCTAGATCATCGGACTTGATTCACATATAGCATGGATGGGCATGTTGGGACGATGGATAAGCAGATCGCAGTGGGCCGTCAGGCACCTTCCAGGAAATGCGACTTGCATAGAATGGGCACTACTAACACAACAAGCGATCAACGACACTATTTACAGCTTGCCTCGCCGTTATCAAGTATGCATTTCAGCTAGAGGATATCATAGCCGTTGTTAGGGTGATGTTTTCATTCCACATTCTTTCGACTCATTGGGTCTTTCGCGATGTGATAGTCGTAATACATATGTTTTTGTATGTCTTTGCTGTTTGCTATTGTGGTCTAGTAATATCACATCAACCTTATTCCGTGTTTTGCCTTATGTTTTGCGCAGGAGTGTATTTGTTACTTATGTTTTGCGCAGGAGTGTATTTGGAGCATTTCCAGTCAGATATTTGGAATATTTGGATTTCTCTATTGTAAGCGCAGTATTTATATCATAAAAAATTTTCGATTGCAATAAAATATGCTTCACTCACCGCACATTCGATTCAGTTTCACAATTTTTTACATTTTCACATAAATTGTTATCACATTATATAATCCATTCTACTAAACACTGTATTCTTTTACACTGAAAACAGAAACCTCAAAATATAAAAAAAAAATTCTAATCAAAACCTTTTATTTTTCGCTTTATACTTATGACAAAACTCAAGACCACATTCGAACAAAGTATATTCCTAAAATCCACTATTAATAACATTGTATTCCAATGGCGTTACCTCTGACGTCAAAACTTAACTTTACCCCTCGAAAAACTCAGTATAGAATGCTATTTGAGAATTTCGTATTTTTAGATTTTTTTTCTTCACTTTTCGAAATTGTTTCTCCTCAATTCGTTTTTATGATGAGACAATAAAATACCAATTTTTATGGCCTGACAACAAAGCGAGAAACACTAAAATTCGCACTGCTGCTCTTCATCTCTTCCTTCTCCGTTAAGACTTTTCTGCAGAAATTTTATTATTTTATGAATGGCAACAATTTAGATTTGATCCAGAATTCGCTACCATCGAATTCCATTATTGTTAAAGCTTGGAATAAATCATTCAGGTGGGAAGGCATCCTGAAAAATTATTCGATTTCCCCTTTTCCATGTAAAGTTTTTTTTTATTTAGTGCAAAGAGATGACATATTTATCATTCATTATTTTTTATGTATTTCAATGGCTATTTATGAGTAGTTACATAAATAATTAAAATTTACGTAATTAGTTTTTACCCCAATAATTCTGAAAAAAGCACATTTAAAAACTGAAACTGTCTGATACCCGTTAAGCACAAAATAAACAAAAGTCACTTAAATAAATCTACTATCATTATTAGCAAAGTCGAATACTAAATATCCAAGCTTCTTAGAATTAGAACTCCTCCAGACTGTAGAGTCATTAGATTTATTTTGAAGCAGGAAATGTGAAAAATGAGCAATGCCCTCGCCGGGACTCGAACCTCGGACCTCTCGAATATGCGCCGAGCGTGCTGATCACTACCCAACGAAGGCATGCGAAGGAGATCAGAGAAATACCTTATAAGATAATTGCATCATCATTCTTCTTGTAACACCAAGTATGTGTTATATGTTCAAGTGGAGTAATTTTATATTTTTATTTATCACACCTTATTTCAATAAAAATCATGCAGTTAAAACATTTTATACTTTATATTCAGGAAAATGATATTTTATACTAAACGGCAGCCGAAAATCTAAATGATGGACACTAAAAGGAAAGGTTAATTCAGAGGAGTGAAATGATATAATGTTGCATGTTAAAGATTATACTGCCTTATTTGGAAAAGAAATTGACACTGACCGGCACATTTATTTAGCCTATATTTTCCAGTCTAATGATTGTATTACGATTTCTTCACGCCATGCATGAGAAGGAAAATTACGATGAGACTAGATAAAATTTCTTTCAAACTGTTGTATGGGGAAAATAAATAAATACTTCATAGATGAAAAATGTCTCACAAATTAAACTGAGCTCATATCAGGTATTCTACATATCTCTGCTCTCTATAAGTCACCTGTTTTCACTTTTTTATCGTCATTTATCTTTTTCACATTGCTTTAAGACTCCTTCAGAACATCGGTCTCTGCACTTGTCAGTATGCATCTGCTACTGTTAACCTCCTTCCCCCTACTTTTGGCACTTTTTTTTTGAAGCCTTCACCACTTTTTGAAAATACTTTTCCTGTTTAATTCTTTTTTTATTATTAATTAAAACTTATTTCTGACGCTGTCATTACTTATATGATCTTACATTGGTCCATGAGTATGTCACACATACCAAACCAATTATTAGCACTCAGCAATTTATTATTACCCACCGCATTTTCTTTCTTTTCACCGAGGAAAGATGACTGACATATGTTTTAGACTTTCCCCATCACAATAGCAGATCCAGTACGTAGACGAAAACACTGTTAAGTAATAATAGGACTTGAGACAATCTGCCTATATTTCATTATTTTTACCAAGTCCAAAATCAATATATACATATATATGTGTGAGTGTGTGTGAGACAGAAATGTATGTAAATCAGTTTTATAATTTAAATTAGTAAAAGTCTTTTAATTCCTCATTTCTAGTTTGAATATTCCGTCTCTCTATTCTAAAAATAACAGCAACATTTCTAGACTGCACCATTTCGAGATTAATCTATGCTCCAGAGCTTGCGTAACGCTGATGGCATAGTTAATTTGCATCTTACACCTTGAAAGCTAAAGCCTTTCTCTCAACAGATTGCCATATTGGATAAGTGTGCACTTCAGCTTCCGCTACTCTTCTTGTAATGACGTCGTTTAGCTATGCTCTCTTCCTATCGCAACAGAATCAAAAATGTAAATGAATAGGCACGATTAGAGCGCAAAGTAAATTATGGCCACAAATGCCAGTTGAAATAAAAATGAATATTTAATATTACTCAGCTGCCAAGTTTCTTAATCACTACGATTCAACATTTTAGCATATTATCAATCAGATTCCTTCCGCTTCAGTATGTCATCTACGTGCTTCGATGTCAGTATTTCTGCTTCTCGGTGTTCCTACATAAGTACTTTTTAACCAGGCAAGATAACTCAAATGCGGAATGGACACATTTACTCTCCAATTGGATTTCGGTAAAAGGTCTACAAAATTCAAAACAGTGTGTTTGTTCATACACAAACTCGAAAAGTTCTGATGTCCAATTGAATGAAATGAGGAATATCTTCTTCAATATTTAAAAGAAGAAAAAAGTTTGTTTTAAATCGTCAACGTTGCGCAAGCTCTGTTGCATAGATGAATCTGAAAATGGGGATGTCCAGAAATGTTTTTGTTATTTTTTGAATAGAGAGAAGAAATATCCAAATTGAAAATGGGAAATTAAATGACTATTAATAAATTAAGTTATAATTATCTTATATATAAAAATGTAATAAAAACAAATTTAGAAGTACTTATGTAGAACACCGAAACGTAGAAACGCATAAATAACTGATGGAAGCACGTAGATGGCATACTGAAAAGCAAGAATTCTAATCGCGTAATATGCTAAAATATTGAATCCGCTATGATTAGGAAACTCGGCAGCTGAGTAATATGAAATAGTCATTTTTATTTCAATTGACATTTGTGGGCGCAATTTACTTGACACTCTAATCATGCCTATTCAAGAATATTTACATTTTTGATTCTGTTGCGAATAGGAAGAGAGCACAGCAAAACGCCGTTTTTACAAGAAGAGTAGCAGAAGCTAAAGTGTGCATTTATCCAATATGGCAGTATGTTAAGCGAAAGGTTTTGGTTAAGGTTTAGATTCAGAATTAACTATGTTATTAGTGTTACGCAAGCATAGATTAATCTGGAAATGGCGCAGTTGTTATTATTATTGTTGTTGTTATTTTTAGAATAGAAAGACGAAATACCCGAATTAAAAATGAGGAATTAAGAGACTATTAATAAGTTAAATTATAAAGCTGATTACATATTTTTATCTTATACACACATACACACACACACATATATAAATATATATTTTAGATATTTCTAATTTTAACTTCTAGCTATTTCAACGACCACCTGCAAGGAAATCTTTCCTTTCAAAGAAACGCACTTTCCTATTCACCGATACCCCATGGCTCTGAAATGATTTGTTTATCTACCTTTCCCGGGGCCTGTCACAAAAAATATTTATTCACCATAACTTTCACAGAATCGAAACAAATAAAAGTATTTAACCTTCCCTGATTCATAGCCAGATTTTTGTGTCAGTCTTTGTGCTACATAACAAAATTTCTCACCAAATGTAATTTTTACAGCATTTTTATTTCTAAGAATTTTGTATACAGTTGTAGTTGTGATCCATCCTTCCTTCTGATTCCTGACTACGCAAGCCATAGCTTCGAATGAAACTTTTTCACTCATCATCAGAAAAGATTTATAGATAGAAACTTGCTTTTTAAACTAGTTCTGATAGAACGCTTTCCAGGGAAAGTTGCCTATTTATACGTTCCTCTCTGATGAAGCTGCTATAAGACTGGACTACAACTACCTTCCACACATCGTCTAAAGAAACTTTTGCAGGAAACCTTGCTTCCAAAAATTTTACATAGTTCAAGCCATGATTATTCCTTCCTTTTGACTGGCTGAACTACGTAAAACATGATGTGCAACGGAGATTTGTGGCCATTATCGTAAAATATTGCTGCTAGAAGCGTCCGTTCAAACTAGTAAATATCGGGAAAATTTTGTAACGTATTTCTCATCTATTGGTGAAATATTAGCTTAATTGTGGTACAGATATAAATATCTTCAAATGTTGCTTGTATCTTCGAATGCTCTTGACCACTGCAATGGTCAGTTAATCCCGTGGTCAGAAAGTTACACTATTGAGATTAAGCTTCAAAAAAATGTCAGCTATCTGGCAATGCCTAGCTGTGCTTATACCCTCGAATTTCACTATTAGTGATCACTTCTGGCCATTCTCTATATTTATCTTTCTGTCATGATCAACAGTATCTAACGCTCACTAATAGTCAAGTATGTGAGGCTGCTAAAGTATACTTTTACATAAATTTAACAGGGTTCGAATCCCAGCGAATGAACTAGCTGCATGTGGGATTTCATGATTTGTTTCCACATGCAACGCAAATAGGAGTCAATTTTCTCTATAAAATTCTTCACAAAGGCATGCGCCTTCTTAAGTCGATAGATCTCTTGTTTTTCGCAATAATCAAATGAACATATGAGCAATATCCGAAAGCTTTCCAATTACACATTTAATGAAAATAGATGCACGACAGCAAACGCATTTATTTTTTTAATTTTTAAAATTTTATTTTATAATCTGTTCTTGCTCAATTTATTTGTGTACTTTTCAAGTAACAGCTGCGTATCAGTAAGTGTTTGTTTTTCCATAATATATATCATCATACATATTTGCATTTATTGCAATTTTAAGCTGCCTTCTTTCAACTAGCATAATATTTTAAATTATCCTTTAAACGTTATGCAACAGCAAAAATCTATTAAACAATATAAATTTTTACTTCGAAGAAAAATGAGAGATTTTACTCTTATAAGCAAAACGGCAGCACTCCTCAAAGCTGGTAGTTTGACAGGCTGTATAGATGAGAAATGCATTGCTAAAGTGAACTAATGCAACGTGATGCTACTAAAGAACTAGGCTATTGAACTTTTCTAACGTAAATTCATTGATTTTATTATTTAAATTACTGACAAATATTTAGTTTCTATTTATAAAAGCAAAATTTAACTTTCTATGCACTGCATTACTTCTATCTAGCATTTGAAAAGAATATTAAATTCGTTCGAATATTTACTTTATGGTCGGTCTTTGAAATAAATTCCAGAGCTATGCCACATAATGTATATTAGGGATATCATGACATATAACATCGAGCTAAAACCCGTTTGTCACGTTGTAATAGAAATCCAATTAGGGCAGTGGGAAAACTCAACTGTTTCCAAATTCGAAATATATTCTGGCACTATAACAGTGGAAATCCAAGCAAGTTGATGAGAATAACTGAATACAGCAATCAGTGTTAGAGGAAACTTTTCCTGGGGGAAGCAGCAGTTGTGACAGCTTTATGAATCCTCTGAATCAAAGGAAATGTATACACGCCATTAGGGCGAAAATATGTCAATATATTTTAACGCCAGGCGGTATATATTTTTAAATGACATGCATGTCTGTTAAAAGACAATCTACTCTTGAATTAAGGAATCTTTGCAAGACGATCGTGCAATGGAATAATAGTATATATTGTTTACTTTATTACTATATGTATCCTTATACATATTACTTCTATATAATATAAAGTTTAGCGAAACGTGCAGGATATTTTTTATCGCGAAGCACTCGAGAGCTGTCTTATGATGGAAGCTTTTATGGATGGTTTTTAACGAAAACCAGATATCATTCCCGTTGCACATTGCGAAAACCCAAAAAATGCAGTTATAGGTCATTTAATCAGCAAGAACAAAATCTGGGATGAAGCATTGGAAAGCTAATGATCTTATGATGGAGCTTCGTGAAGGGTTTTGGGAAAAAATTGCCTCACTCTCAAGTTACATAAGGAGAAAACAAGGACTAATGTACTATTTAGAAAGTAGATTATTCAGTCATCAGAGCAGAAGCTCAATACAAAGCTTCTCGAGAGTAATTTCACTTAAAATAAATCGAAAGTTCATAAAATAAACTAATTCCCATTCACATTATATAAGAAAAAAAACTTAAAAAGTATGTGGCTAAACCATTTAGTTGCCGAGAGCGGATTTCCGGAACAGATAATCAGTGCTTAATGGTGACTGTCCACTTGGCAGTTGCGTTTTGATTGAAAAAAATCCAATTGAAGAAAAGCTTAAAAGAAGTAAAATGAGTTCCTTGAGTTCTTTGTTGGCAGTAGACCTAATCTTATATTAGAAAAGGCAAATGTGCGTGCCGTGGACTTTGTTTTGCTAATTTTACTGCTCATTGTTGTGTAAAGTTTGAGTTATATTTTAATTGATCGACCTTTATTTAGTCTTTATTTAATATCATTTACTTATTATTTAATTTCTTTTAATGTTATCGTCCAGCCCCAAGATGTATATACAATTTTAAAGTTGGATTTATACTCTACTTTTTAATTCTCTCTTTCTCATTACGTTCTCTTATTCGATTCGTTATAGAATTGGGGGCTTACTAGTGAGACTATAATACCCCATTTCAACATTCTACAATGTTCATAACAGCAAGAGAACGTTAAAATTAACTTCATTAGTGTCCGAAATCATCTTCATGTATTCATAAATAAATATTATTATGTGTTTTAAAGCAAACAGTCAGGGAAACCGAAAAAAAGCGACGAAGGATTAAATGGTAAATTTTCCACGTAATAAGCAATGAGAATGGGCCCAGTACAAAATGACATCACTCGCTTCGTTTTCTACCATTTAACTGGAAATTTTTTTTTAATTTCTCTCTCTTGTTTTCTGGAAAACGAGTATCGTTTCTTGTTTATTTTCATTTCCCAAAACTGAGGAAGAAGATTCTATTTAAACTCTGAAGCTACAGTCCTGCGAATTTATACATAATACGACGATTCGTTCTGCCTATTTTTAACGGCTTTAACATTTAAACAATTGCTGTTTGAGAAACTTTATGACAGTCGATTAGTTGTAACTGAAATAAAAATGTATTAATGGAATAAAATATTGCAGATTTTGATGGAATTTAAAAACTTATGTTCAAGAACAAAAACATATTTCGTATCACTATGTATTGATTTTTATGTACTGCTTAAGCGAACAAATAAAAAGCAAATACTGCCATCTAAAATGCGTATATGTGACATTACAATGAGATGCAGTCCGAAGACCTCAGAAATCACGTGACTTATGGCGAAACTAAACAAATGACGTATAGACCTCAGGCATTGCGTGAATTATGTATAGCTAATGTAAACAAACAAATTCATTTTTTCTCGTCTTCTCTTAAGAAATGTATCTCATTAAATAATGAGAATTATTTTTTTTTTGCTTTTCGTACCGGTAAAAGGTCAAAACTACATTGAATTTCAGAAATATCACCTACCAAGTAGATTATTCTTTCTCACTGAACTTAAAATTTTTACCGGTTCTAATAGTTTTTCATTAAGCAAATGTTCTTAACCCTAAACCAATAACTTATCGCACAAATGAAACTTTATTCTAGTCAGTCTGCAAACAGCAATTCTAACCTTAAACCAAACGTCAATCGACCACCAGATTCTTTGTTTTCTAGATTTCATTTTTAAAATGTACTTTATATTTCCAAAATTTCAACTTTCTGTCAGAAAGAAGAATTTTTTCTGATATTGAGGAATCAAATGAACTGCCATATGTGCTATTTGATCCACGGTAGAAACAATCCTCTGCTGTATTGTTTCCTTCCACTTTCTTACCCTGCCAGACAATAGATAGCAATTTTAATATATTATTAATTACGTTTATCCCGAACAATGAAATGCTTTACACAAAAATTATTTTCTGGGCTGTTCGTATACTTTTTAGAAGATTTTCATTATATTTGCAGAAACATCTGCCCCGAATTTTTTGTGTTTTACATTATAAGGTATTTCTCCCGCTTCCTTCGCATGCCTTCGTGGTGTAGTTGCCAACACGCTCGACACGTAAGCGAGAGGTCCGTGGTTCGATTCCCGCGCAAAGTGTTGCTCATTTTTCATCTCTCCTGCTTCCAAATAATCTAATGATTCTATAACATCTTCCATTTAATGAACCTTATTCTCTATTATTTTTCTACACCGTCATTTCCAAGACAACAAAGCTCTTTTTAGCAGCGGAAGAGGTATTTTATCCCATTCCTCTTGAACAACTTTCCGAACTTCAAGGAGAGTTGTAGGTACACATCTGAACAATCCCCTTTTTAAAAGTCCATGTATGGACATTAGAATTTTTGATACTGAGAGATATGAAAAATTAGCAATGCCTTCGGTGGGGCTCGAACCTCAGACCCCTCGAATACGCGCCGAGTGTGCTGACTTTTACACCACGAAAGCATGCTAAGAAGGCGGGAGAAATACCTTTTATATCCAAAAGTGCAAAAATCTGTGAATGATATATCAGGAGATATAGTAAGGATATTAGGAAAGGGTATGGCCTTGATACATTATTCTTCTTCCATTTTTTCCAGAAAATTAACAGTAGATTTTAACGTGCAGCTGCTTGTTTTGTCTTAATGCAGTTCTATTCATGGATGGCACAGTGAATAAAGAGAAGTTATTTCATATTAGCAAATTTCATATTGGGTATAAAATATGTTCCTGATAATATGTGGAGTTGACTTAACAGTTTTCTTCACTGTCTTTAATTTTTATTTGCTGTTATATCAAAAACCAGCAACAATAATAAATCTCTTTGGAAACATTTCACCAGATTCTTTGAAAGATGGTCTAAGATTTTTTTCTTTCCTTTGATGATAATAAATGGATCTCTTTTTATTTCATTCATTTAAATATACCCAAGATTCATCTATTGTGACAACATTTTTCCGATTTTTGTCCGAATAATTGTTTCTCATAGACAATTCTGCAAGGCGTTCTGCTTTCGGCGATATATCGTGGAGAAAGACGATATACATTACGTTTTTTTCCCGTTTTAAGATTCAAATCAACATTAGTCACTTTGTTTACAATTATCTGTGAGCATTTTAATGATTGTGCCAGTGTCCTTTAATTTCGGAGACTTTCCTTTAACATTAAAGTTCTTACCTTTGAAACATTCGACACATTCTGTTTTTTCCTTGAATATGTATTTTGAATAATTGTTCTCCTTGAAGTCAAACTTTGACGTTTTTCCCTTTCTTATTGACAGTATTAAATATCGATGCTTTAGATACCGAAAAATCATGGCTTTCACATCATTTCTTAATAACTAAATATTAATATTTTTTTCGGAAAGAGCGTTGCTTTTTTAAAACAAAATTGTCAAATAGCAGATGATAATTTGCACTTTCAAAAATATAATTGCTAGAATTTGTTTTGCCAAACAGGCGATTTTTTTTATAACAAAGCAAAGTTGTTTAAATTTGTGCAAACAGCCTCTGTAAGATTTCCTATAAATAAGCAATAAACACGTTCAGTTTCATTCACAAAATCCTTTGTTTTTCCTCTCAGAAAATAAGAAAAACGTTATTATTAATACGTGCTTTAGCTCCAAAGATGCTCTTAATCTCGATCCCCACTTTTTTGTCCGTATCACTTTTTAAATAAAAGGTCACTATAATGTGTTAATTTTCTGTAACCAGAGGTTATCCCTATATATAAGTTTTAATAAGATAATAAAGTGAATATAAAAATATTTATAGCAACACAAATAAAAGCATGTTATCACTAAGAAATTTTTTTAATAAATAATTCAGTGAAAATAAAAACGAAAATAAATGAGAGCGCTTAATACTCTATCAGAAGTTTAAGTAAATCTGTAGGGATTTATATTTATTTTAAATAACCAGTTAATTTTAACTTTAAGTTACTTTCTTATAAGCCTTTATTCCCCTAATTGTCAGTGCCAGAATATTTAAATTTGGTAGCGTGCGTAAGAAATGTAAATTCTACTAGTGGAAGAATAAGTTAAATATCGACGTTCCAGTAGAGAAAGAGAGAGTCCGGAACATTGCCGTGCGTGCTTATACGTAAACTTCCGTTTAGCAGTTACTGCTGGTTGACGTGGCTTAAGCACTATTATCTTGCTGCCGCTAGACTCTTTTGCGCACTGTAGGCTACAGGATTATATGAGCCCTGTAGGGTAATTCTACTATTTGTGAATATCTCTTATTTTAAGTTTGATTCTACTGTTTCAGACTCTTATTTTAAGTTTGATTCTACAGTTTCAGTTACCGCCCAAGTTGAGGCATAGTATGTTAGCCTCAAATCGACGCATTGTAAATGAGTTAGATAGTTTAGTAAAGGACAGTTTTAACCTTTCCTCTGTGCAATCACTACTTCTCAAGGTTTTACACAACAGAAGGAGAGTAGAACGCTACAAGTCGTTCATAAATATTTTGTTGCTTTGCAGTTGAATTTTATGGGGCATAAGTAGGAAGACAGTAATATTTAGCAAATAAAGTTAAAAAGACAGAAGGGTGATAATAAAAAGACAAAAATATTTTTGTAAGTCACCTTAATAAGAAAAGAGACAAGTGATATGATGTACTGAGAAAAGACTAAAAATCTTAATATTAACACATAATACGATATCCAGACTCTAAACATATGTTGCTTTTGAAAAATTTGCGATTTTACTTTTAAATTTTATGTGGAATAAGTTTGAAGAAAGTTATCTTTAGTAATGAAGTTTAAAAGGCAAAAATGAAGTAACGTCGTGTGCGTTATCTTCGTTAAGAAAACGGAACATTGATGTGACGAACTGAGAAAAGACAGGATAAAAGAGAAAAATATATAGCAATACGTAATATTATCTCTAGAATTCTAAAAATATGCTACTTTTAAGACCTTTGTGATTTTGCAGCTAAATTTTATGACGTCTGCTTACGAAGAGAGAAATGTTTAATCATAAGTTACAAAGACAAAAAAGATTTGTTTGTAGGAGTAAGTTCAAGAACACAGACTAAACTGTGAGCTCAGAAAGAGCACAGAAACCTTAATAAACCCTCTCATGCAAAGATAAAATCTGAATTCCTTCAGATATTTTTATTTTTTGATCTTTAGAAATAAGTAATTTAAACTGAACCAAAACAGTGTTCCATTTACCCAATTAAAGTAGAATCTTTTTACGGCTATCTTTCATATTTCACTTTGAGAAAAATTTGAATAATTATGACTTATTATTTGAATTTGAATTTGAATAATTATGACTGTTTGAAAGTATCTCAGGAAATCATACTAATTTATAAAGCAAACTTATACTTTTTGTACGTAACAGGAAGAACGTTTCAATAAACCGTAACGTATTACATACATCTCATAATACGTTCATCTTATATTACAATGCATCTTTAACAGGAAACATGCTATTTTAATACATTTTATAATAGGAATCGTATCGAAATCGTATATTTAGCTCAAGCTGGTAAAACTCCCTATCATTTGCAACTTTGTTAGAAAAGAACATCACTTTGCACTGATGTTCTCCTTCGGAAACGTACAAGAAAAACTCGTTTGGAATGAATCAGAAACCCCAGAAATAAACCAACAAAATAAAAGTTCCGAAAATGCTTCCTTAATAAATTGGTCGTTGATTACTCGTCCAGTGTTGGACGATAAAAACGAAGTTTTTCTGTTGTTCCCAAAGGAAACATCTCGTGTCAGGAAGTGAAACATACCCTGGCCTTTTTGCGTTCATTTATAAGACAGACTTACCCACCGCCCCAAACTTTTCTGAAAAAATAAAAAAATGAAGATGGCTCATCAGGGCGTCGTTAGGATTGAAATATGGGCAACAAAGGTATTCAGAAAAGACAAGCAAGATGTCTGAGCTTAAGATCTCATCGCAGAGAACTTTTTATTCCTATTTCGTAGAACGTGACTTGGTTTTGAAAAGAAGCCTGGATGTGTTGCTGAGTTTTTCTCTTTCTCGTATCATGTGATCTTCTATTTTGTAAACTTCCCCTTCATGGAAAGTAGAAATTGCGATCTAAATTAAAAATGTAGAAAGCTTATTTCTGTTGCAGAGATTAATGGGCAGCTTAAGAGAAATGTAACTTTAAGAGAAACTTTTAAGCTTAGGATAGATGTTGCAATATAATTTTTATCTCGTTTTATTTTAGATAAAACAGGAGTTTTCTATTTTAAGAAATAATTACAGAAAAAAGTTAGTTCATTTAATTATTTGTTATTGTTGCTGCTTCTATTTACACCAGTTTTCTGTTACTATTGCATTATTATTATTAGTAGTAGTAATAGCAGTTAAAGTAGTGATGTCATTAAATAATACGGATCTAATCTTAAGGCAATAGAATGAGTCAAATTCTAAATTTATTTGAATAAAATTATCAAATGAACAGCTGCTGTATGCAATAAGTACTACATATAAGTTATTTCTTTCTCTGTACATCTGCAATTAAAATTACAGCAAATTTTGCCTTTAATGATTTAAACGTTTTATACATTATTATATTACAATTGTTTTTTTTTTTATCAGAATCTGTTCATGTACTAATTTTAGAACTTTTTTACTTATTAATCATGAATGACCTATCAGTTACAATACTAAATCTATGAGTTTCAAAATTGTTTATCTTCTATTCATAAAAAACCTTCTTTTACTTATTAATGACAAAAATATTGTTTATTTATTTATATACTAAAACGTGCGGCATTTATGTTTAAGTGTTGTAGAGCCTTAAAGCTACTTTGAAGCAGACGAAATGTGCAATACCCTCGCCGGGACTCAAAGCCTGGACCTCTCGATTACGAGTTGAGTATGCTTCAAATTACACCACCAACGCATGCAAAAGAAAGGAGAAAATACCTTACATACTCCTCCTTTTAAAAGCAGACTGGGAATCAGGAGTACTAATCACCAAATGCTGCTGCCAACGAATTATTGTTCAGCACCCTCTTATTTTGGACGCCTCTTAAAATCTTTCAGAAATTTTTCGAAGTCAGAAAACTGAAAAAATCCGCAATTGCTCTAGCTGGGATTCCGTACTCCTCGAATATGCGAGTATGCTTCCAATCACATCATGAAAAGCAGATCCCCTTATTTTGATGACAATAAAAAGGTGAGGAGTGAAGTCCTATTTTTTTCACGGATATCTATAAAGAGAAACGAATACATGTTAATATATACTGGGGAGTAAAAACTGGGCCTTCCGCCCTTTCAATCTAGACTCAGTCCTCCATGCGTTTCTGACCTTCGTTGATTTCCTCTACGCTAACATTTTCAGCCACCTTCTCACCAGATAGAAGCAGCGATTCTCGCCAGCCCCCGGCTTGACGATGCTTGATGTTCCAAAAGTCGCCAGTTGTAAGGCAACCTTACGAGGATAATCCATGGCGGTAGGTGTAAAGGTCTTGGGTGTTTGCCCGAAGTTGGCGGATATCCCTTTTTCTGCAAGAATTTCAATCGGCGTATGAGGTCAATCAACTCTTTTCTACGAATGAATTAACGCATTCTTTCAGCTAGCCTCGCGTAGGGTGTCACTCTTGCATGGGTGGAAGCCTAACGGACTCCCAATTAGCCTAGTGACAAAACCCCGGAGTGGCTTAGCTGCATACAAAAAAAACCTTTAGAAGCAGGGTGCAGATTTGAACTTGGCTAAGAAAATTTCCAGGCAACTTTCTGGCAGAGATAAGCATACTGAGAATTTTTCTCCCTGAAAAAATTTCGAAAAGAAGGCAATAAATCCTTTTTCCGATCACAACGTAAAAATTTGTGAAAATGAATTAAAAAAAACTTGCTTTTAGTGACTAAATTAAATTAAACACCGAAGAATGTTTCTACAGTTGAAATATAATAATAACACAGCTAAATTCATGTCTCTTAAAGAAGGTTTCTACAGTAGAAATATAATAATTACACAGCGAAATTCATTACGAAAGTTTCTACAGTTCAAATATAGAAATGACACACTTAAATTCATGTCTCTCAAAAATGTTTCTACAACACCAAAAACGACTTTACCACCAGAGTCAGAAAATATGGATTCAAACTTTACCAGAAAAAGGGGTACGTTAACACAACTTATTAACTTTATACACCAACTTGTGTAAAACAAAGAACTTTAAAATTAAGTGAAAATGACCTTAAGAGGCAACCTAACCAGAAATTAAACATTATAAAAACCAAATAAGATTAAGCGTTTAAGAACAAAATTAAATGGTTAACCAAACAACCTTAAGAATAAAAGAAAAAATTAACACAAGCAACTTAAATTCAGAGTAAACCAAAACTGCCAATATTAAATTAACAACAATTACTTTTCAACAAAGCAAAATTTAAGATCAAGTAATAAAATCAAATTAACAACTTCCATGACTGATAACTGAATTATGATAAGCGTTACAATTAAGATAAGTATACTTCAATTACTGATACTGAATTAAGATAAGTATGTATTAAATAACAGTGGTCAGCGCACTTGATCCGTAACCGAGAGGTCCGTGGTTCGATTCCCGGCGAATCTGTTGCTCATTTTTCATGTCTCCTGCTTCGAAAAAACCTAATGTCTCTACAATGGGGCAAGAACTAAAATGGTGGTGAATGATGATTCTCCACCACCGGGAATTGGCGATTGGGTCCCCCTGATCCCCAGTCGCCCTTTGAAAGGGGGAGTATATAAAGTATTTCTCCCACCTTCTACGCATGCCTTTGTGGTGTAGTGGTCAGCATACTGGATGTGTAACCGAGAGGTCCGTGGTTCGATTCCCGGCGAAGGTGTTGCTAATTTTTCATGTCTCCTGCTTCGAAAAAAAAAACTTAATGTCTCTACACGTTAATTGAAAAAGACGAAAAATATAACTAGAAACTAAAACCTTCCTTTTCTGCACTTGCGTAAATATTTATAAAGATTTTCAATGCAGACATGATGAGGAAAAGAAATGTAAACCATAACATGAAAATTTGGGCTATCAGTTTTCATCTTAAGCGAACGTAATCCCGCCAATAGCCGCGTTATAAGCTAGATATTGGGAATTAGACCTGAGCTCGATTTTAGTACACGGGCTTACTGCATGGTTGCTATCCTTGAATTACCTGGTGGATATGAACCATTTACCCGTAGAAGTTCCTGCACGAAGGCAGCCCTTCCTTTTGGGGCAGATAGCCTTGTTGGGTCTTTTCATAATAAAATAACCTATTCTTAGCATATCTGTCGGTAGTTTTGATGAACTACTTTTCTTCCAAAGTCTATGTAATAAAACGATTCTATCATTTCGAATAAATTTGCAGCTTTAAGAACGATAACTTCATGATCCGAACAAACAAGAAGGCTTTCAGGTAGAAGAACACATATACTAGCAATTATTGATTCATTTGCAATATATTCAATATATTACTGCAGATTCAAGATCAAATATTTAAAACTATGATTCTCATCTTTAGTAATTAAAATGTAGGAAGTATATGAGTACATACATGACATATGGGGTGTACATGTTGCTGTAAAAGCCCGAAGGACCTAGGAATCACCAATGCCTTCCGGTAAAAGCCCGAAACAAGGGATTAAAATCAACTTCAAATAAACCTGTGCACGCAAATTTCGACGCGACAGTTTTCTGTTCCTGTTCCTTCTTATTTGCGCCATTTGCAGTCTAGCTTCGAGCGATTTCAAACAAGTGGTTATAATCTAAAACAGAAACAGCTTGCTTCCATTTCAAAATATTTTGCTGTAAGGAAATGAGCGGTGTCTTGCTGAAAAACTTTTACGACATTTTGTCTGAATCTGTAAAAAATAAGCATGATAACAGCTTTTATTTAACAGAAATACACTTCTTTAATAAATGAAGTGACGGAAGCAAAATGTGTGAAGCAAAAATAATCAGTTCTTTACAGAAGGTTGAAACGCTATCATATTCTAAATATTGGAGTAGATGACAAATTTATAGCACCACTATCTGCAAAAAAAGCAGAAATACTATATTATGTTACAATTAATGAAAGCTCCAACGTCATGCACAATGCTCATATCGCACTTTGCCGCGGTGGAAGAACCCATGTGATTAAGGAACTGAATTGTAAGTACAATATTGTAATAGTAGAATCTATCGTCACGTACCTATGTCAGAAAAAACCACCATGTGAACCATGTCAGAAAAAAAACTGTGAAAAAGGGGACTATAATCAAACCAGTTGTGCATAGCGAAATGAATTCTCGATGCCAAGTTGGCCTAATAAATATGCAGTGCAATCCTGCTCGTGATATGAAATTCCTTTTAGTATACAAAGATCATCTTACAAAAGTCGTCCTACTCCAAAGTCTGCACAGTAAAACAGCTGATGAAGTAAAATATCATTTTCTGGATGTTTTCGCAACTTTCTGAAGACCCGAACATTCTGCATTCCGACAATTGGAGGGAATTTTGCAACTAAAACATAAACAGTTTATGTGAAATGTGGAGTGATATAAAAATAGTTCACGATAAGCCGAGACACAGTCAATCGCAAGGTTCTGTCGAACGGGCGAACCAAGGCGTTGAGAGGATGTTGGCAACATGGATGGGAGCAAATAAAAAAGAAAAATGATCAGAAGGGTTGAAATTTGTTCAAGCACTGAAAAACAAAGCATATCAGGAGGGAATCAAATGTTCACCCCACAAAGCTATGTTTGGTTGTTCTATGAAGCTGAGACTTGATAACTCAATTTTTTCACGTAATTTGACTAGTAACATTGGCACTGAAGAGGAGTTAGAAAACATTATATGTATTAATGAATGCATGATTAATACAGAAGATGAAGGTACTAATTTCAAATGAACAATTGATTTAGAATCGCAAGCTAATATACATATGAAAAAAATTCATACATAACGATTGAAGTAGATACTGAAGTTCAAATTAAAAAAAAAGAAGCAGATATGTGATTTGACACAATGGGTGCGATTATCAACAACGTTCAAAATGTGAAAATGTTTCGAAAGACAACTAAGGAAGGACTTCAGAATCAAGCAAAGAACATGAAGATTGCGTCTACTGAAATCTTTCCGAAACCTAGTCTAGAACAAAACGTTAAAGTACCTGATATTGATAGATCGAAATCAGTGATAACCGTCATTACAGACATTAAAGATGATGAGTTTTATGTTTTTGGAACTAAGTTTGGTAAATTAAAATCATTGTAACCCAATCATAAGTACCCAAATCTGCCGATAGAAGAGATTTGAGCGCTGTTGGAACGAAAAAAGGCGCCAATAATTACAATGAGTGCATGGAAAACGGATTACACAAAATTCTAGTAATGACTTTATAATATGGAAATTAATGACATATAATACGAAACTTATAGTCACTAATATTTTTGTAATCAACATTACTATCCCTTAGACCAGGTGTAATATTTTCGATGTGCTGACCTTCCTTGTCACAAGGTGTGTATTCCTAGGGTGTACGCAGCATGTTTTAAAATTTTTTAATGGGATTTTATGTACATTGGTCAAACTAAGAGAGCCTTGAACTTTTACACTAATAAGACATATGCTAGGGAAAAAAATCATGTAAATCTTTTATTATTCAAAATTGTTAGTCAAGAAATAACGTTTTCTCTTGATCTTCAGCCAGAATTACTCAAAAAGCAAATTTCGTATCGAATTAGATTTTCTACAGAACAATAAGAATTCCGTGGCGAATAAGATTCATTTCTAATTCGTTTTTACATTAAGATGCTAAGGAAATTATTTCATAGCTGTTTTCCTCAATAGGTGGCTGGTGGAACTTCGTTGCTTCCCTTAGCAGGAAACTTTCTCGAATTTTCCAATTATTGCTATCAGGTGAGCACATGCTTCTCTTTCGTCATTATCATTCCTGCAACTGGGAAAGGAAATCCTTGGAAACCATTCTTCTTTAGCCTTCAAAACTAGTTCTGCAAATTCATGCAACTTATGCTAATTCTTTTTGCTTTATTGCCTTTAACAGTCTTGTTATTTATTTAATCAAAGAACGATAGATTTAATACAAATTAGTAACTGATTGTCAAATTATTACGTTTAAAATCGTAATAATTCATTATAGCGCAACAGCTGAATACCAGCAATGTACATATGTTTTCGCAATAATCACTCATAACGACGTAAATTAGATCTTTTCATATTATGAATGAATTACATAAGTAGAGTTTGCATAACTACTCCGTTACTTTTGTAAAGGTTATCTGCAAAATACTATTCAAGTACGTTATAAGGATACGAGGCACAAAAAGTGTAAGAGGCCACTTGTTTAAATTTCTTAGAATTTATTTTCGGGAATCAGTTCCGAACTCAGTCCTTTTCTAACATTTGTTGCACAACTCGAAGTAATTTAAAATAATCTTAAGAATATGTAACTTAGGTGCACATAAATAAATAACTCACGGAGACAGTGACTAAATTATAGATTTAGGTTAATTTTATATGCGTAAATTTGCAAACATTTTTGTCTCTCATTTTGAAGGACTGATCTATTTTTAATTCAGAGGTGTCTTGAATGATAAATGTAGAGAACAAGCTGGAAATGTGGGCTTATATATCAATTATCATACTAGTCGCTTGGGCGTCGAGTTGTTATAAAGGAGATAAAAGCATAGTACAATTAGCTTTTATGAGTTCACTTAAGGCAATTTCATGGGTCTAACTAGTAATTCAAGATAATAGAGATAAAAAAAGTGTATTTATTACTTTTAAATCGCTTAAGTTTGGAAAACAGCAAACTATAGTTTAAATTTGAAAGCACAATTATATATTTTAAGTTTTTTCAGAATGACAGTACACTAGAGTGATGAATATAAATATATTTATTTCGTGCAGTTGCAACACGTTCTCTTAAATCACTGAGGTTTCGCATTAAATTTTAAACATAAATACCATACGCTTTGCGTATAAGCAACGCAGAGCTTTTAAATCGTTGAGTTTTTAATTAAAAGTTCATTAAATCCGTACGAAATGCGAAATAAATCGAAAATTAATTCGAAACTCAAAATTCGGGTTACAAGACGCATTTGGAAGACTATGCCCGTTCAAAATTTGATGGCTTTAGGAGCTGCCAATTTCGTACAGTACGAGGAATATACGTAGGTGCACATACACGCTTCATTATTTAATAATACAGATTAATAGCTTAACTTGATAATAACATTCATGTGAATTATATTTAAAGGTACACATATGAAACATTCAAAGCTTTCAGAAGAAATATTTTTATCATTCTTGCGTACAATTTGAATTAATTTGCTTTTTGTGTACGCAGTTTAAGCTTTAAGATATTAACACATATTTACATAAATTCTCAATCTAGGAGCGAATATTCTATGCAAATGGTTCCTGTCTTCATTTCATAACCAAATTCGTTGAACTCCTTGCAGAACTAATTCTGAATTTAATAACGAACGTGACGCAAACATTGTACAGATGATTACGAAATTTATTAATATTTACACATTCCGTTGATTAGCGACCTTCTCTGAAGTAATCTTCAGAATCTATGAATAACTTCAATATTCACCGTAGTGAAAGATGCTTTTCTTGGAATGAGTATCGCAAATTATTCGAATTGAATATGATAATGCTAACACTAATTTTAAACATAAATAACACTAAAAGGTGTCTAATTATATTTATTTTGAATGATGTGCAGTTGCAAATATAAAGCCAAATAAAAAATCGAATTATGTTTCAAACAACTAATCCATAAGGAAACAGAAAAAAAATAGAGAGAAATTATTAGACTTTATTTACACATCATGTGTACCATTTGAGCAAGATAAGCATTATAGATAATGACCAAAGTAGAATACGAAAATACACGTACTTCTCTTTTAGAATGATTGCATTTTTTAATCTTAACTCTTCTACGTGATGCAAAAAGACAGTGCGTGTATGAAAAAGTACACTCTTATTATATATCGAATTTTCTTGCCTTACCATGTGCTTTCGTAGTGTAACTGGAAGCACGTCTCGTTTGCAGTCGTGATGTCCCAAGTTTGAATCCCGCCGAGTGCATTCTAAATTTTTCATGTTTCCTTCTTCGACAAACGTAATGAATGTGCAAGTGGTGCCGGATTTAAGAAGCTTGATAGACAACAATTCGTCCCCACCAAAATTTGGTGTTTGAGTCTCCTCCTTTTCAGTTGCCCTTTAAGTGAGGAAAAATGTAAGAAATTTTCTTCCTTCTTACTATATTCCATTCTTGATTTAATTGGAAGCATTTTCAGCTAGCAGCGGTACGGCGTTCGAATCTTGGCGACGGCAGTATATATTTTTCCTGTTTCTTGCCTCGAGAACTCTACACTAAAAACATTAAAATGTATAATATTAACTCATTTTGATAGTAGTTTTAAATCCGCCATGCAAACGCTGTTGGAATAGAAATTGGCGGAATTCAATAAATGCGCATTAAGAACCTGATTAAGGTACAAAGAGCTAATCAAAGGCGCACAACCACTCAGTTTGGGCACTGAATAATGAGCCCTGATTATCTCTTTATCGCTCAATCTACTTTTATTCTCATATCATAGTCGAATAATTGTAGCATGGTTCTACACACATTACGTTAAAGTGCCCTCTCTCTTCTGAGGATGCTAATCACGAAAATTACATTAAAAATATTCGGTTATCTGTCGTTTCGCTGTAATAACAGAAGATTTGGGTGTGTATCTATCCCAGTTTGATAATGTAAGGAAATTATGATTATGAAAATAATCATTATTAAGAAAATGATTACGTTAAGAATTCTGACAATATCACAGTAACATGGCAGGCAAATACATATATGTATATATAATTACAAAATAATTTTTTAACCATCAAAACACGATCATGTCTAGATATTTTCGCGCATTAAGTTGCCGAAAAATTATCAGTAAAGACATAAAGTAAGAAATTTAGAGCTAAATTTTCACAAAGACCAAAAATTGAAATTCACAAGTAGTAAATTTCAAATAATCTTGTAAATGTAATAAATTATTTAATAATTTGCAAAACCAAAACTTTTCAAACAAGCAATACCCCAATTCAAACCATCAATGAAATTTAAAGAAAAACCAACATAATAGAAGTGAATGCAATCAACTTCAGTGTCACTTCGTTAAGAAAGGAGGAACACTGAAATCAATTGAAACCTCTCTTCTACGAAAGTCCTTGCTTTTCTGTATCCAGAATTAGCCGATGAACCATTTATCTATTTTAATTATAATAGTTCATCCGAAATTCTGGCTCTCCCCAAAGCAAGGAAAAAAACACTCTCATATCTAAGTATCATCATAGTAAATTCTAATTAGAATCTTGTACCTTAAATAGAGAGCTAAATGTTTACAACAATACATAAATATTTGAAGAATTTAAAACGTAAGTGAAATAATGAAATACTTCAGTGAAAAATTCAAATCAAAATTGCACCTTTAAACGAAGATCGCATAATCCAAAGAATTTAAAACGTAAGTGAAATTATAAAACTTTAGTGAAAAGACTAAACTCATAAGAAATAATTAAAAACTTCGTGCATTTTCATTTAGAACACAATCGAAACTATGAAATACATCGTTACAATAGTGATGTTTAGGACTGCTATTTTGGCTTCACTGGCGAATCTAAAATACTGCAGCAAAAAAGTAATCCCTCAAAAGGCAAAAATTGGAACAAAAGATAGAATTTTGAAACCAAAAGAAAACCTTTTAATACTTCTATTAAAATTTTTTTTTTGAAAAAGTAATTTACTACTTAAAATGAAATTTAAGTAAATTCTGACTCTTTTAAAAAAATTGGAATAAAAAATGTGTAAAACTTTAATAAATTTTAGAACCAATTATTCTTAAAAAATATTAGACTCAAAAAGGGTGCCTAAAAAGTGGTCAAAAAGTTTTTAATAATTGTTTTGCAGAAATGATGAGAAAAATCCATAAAGTTTAATTTTAGATTAAATTTTTTTTTTAATTACAGAAAAAAATTTTAAGAAAGCGTGAAAAAGTAAGTAAAGGAACTATTGTTAGAAAAGTAAAACGTCTTCACGTCATAGGCTTATCATGCATATAGAACGCCCTTGTTTTAATAACAGAATAGTAAATAAGAGAAAAAATGGACAAAAAGTAAAAAATGTTTATATATATATGGTTTTTATTAACATATATAAATGCTCCCTAATGCCATGTAACATATTTGTAAAACTTAATATTTTAGATTTACATAATAAAAAATATACCTGTTTATAGACCATAATTTATTTGCATGATTTGTACAAACAATCAGTTTTTTGTACAAAAGCTTTGTGTACAGAGTTCTATTTTGTCTACCAAAGTTTTATGGATCACTGGGCCACTTAAAACCATTATTTAATTCAATTACGCATAAAATTAATTTTCTTTGAAATACATACGGCCAAATATGAATGCGTGTTACGATATCGAAACTAATACCACCAAATTGTGATGGTTTTTTTGAATATAACACTGCGTTTCCAGTATTTATCATATTTATATCATTATGTTTATCAGTTACTCATTACGTATATCTGTTACTTTTTCCGTCAAAACACGTTCTCAATTTAATTTCTGAATTTCAAATTGAATTGAAATTGTATGATAATCTCCTTATGGTATAAATCATTATAAATACTGGATGCGAGGCGTACTCTGGGATTGTACGATGTACCATAAAAGATAAATTTTAGATCCTTTGGAAAGCTTCTCCTCAACGTTTTCATTGTAAACACTTCTAAGCTTACAAAATGTTTTTGCGGTCAATATGGGAAGGCATTATCAGCTGACCCACGGTACATCGCTGCTGTCTTCCATACGTTTACCTGTACCTGTACAAACTAATAATATAAAAGACTTGTTAGGCTAATATATAGCATATGCATATGGATACAAACGGAGCTTAATGTGTTTATTAGTGCTCTAAATACCGCCCCGACGGCCCTCGACACGACAGGGAGCGCACAACCTCAAATCGCGCAAAATTAGCTCTAAAGTATGAAACATTTAGGCGCTATAAGCGAAGTTTTAACCCTTTGCGGGCTAGTACTCTCCAACCTTGTTACATAAGTGATTTTAAATGAAATTAAAAATAAAAATAGGTGGCTAATGTATGTTTAGCGGAAGAGCTAAAAACCCCGGTCCTCGAGGTGCGAAAGCTACAAGAGTATAGAAAATAAACAGAGAAGAGACTTATCGTATGTTAACACTGGGTGCCGAATGTCACTGAAAATACAAGTCATCCATTCACATTTGAATTTCTTACTGACATTTGACCCATGGCTTAGAAAACTCTTTCATTAGCAAATTCAGTAACGGAAGAACGATACAAAGGGAAGTCAAGTGCAGCGACGTTATGCTTCTGTTGGAGCATAAAGAAGTTTTACTCAAACTTTTCTTAGTATTTCACTACTGCCCACAGCGTTTCCAGCACAAGAATAGTGCTTAAGAAATAGGTTGATTTTAAAATTTTGTTGCGATGTTGTACCTCATAACTAGGCTTAAGGGAAAAAAGGGCATTCCATGCTCAGAACGTGAAATCTTGTAAGAACTGGTAAGAACAAGCTTATTTGACTCCTTTATTCCAGATATGCTGAATCCTGAAAAAACGAGCAACATTGCTTCTTGATATTAAATTGTAACATGAATTTTGCTGAAACTTTACCAAATTGGCAACTGAATGAAATATAATTGGAAATTGAATTTAGAGATTTACTTGAAGTAATCTAATGTATCAAATGTTCTTACGTTAAAATTATATACTTAAACAAAAGCGATTCTCAGAAAATAAAATGTGTGCTCATTTTTGGAGAAAAATTGGAGAAAATTTTTTCTCCAAAATTGGAGAAAATTTTGGAGATTCGGATGTAATAAGTTTAGTAAGGAAAAGCTTATTTTATGTCTGTAGTATCGCTATCTGATTCGGAGTTTCTTTTAATTTCTTCGGAATTTATTGCAATTGTGACAGTTTTTATCTCATTCAACAGCCTTGATAATTCTTTTCTCTTTTATTTATTTATTTTTTTTAATTTTCTGAATCGCAGTTTTTTTGCTTTTCTTCAGATGAAAATTTGTAGAACAGTGCAATGAATCAAATGCGTCTGTTTAGCGTTTATATAAATGACTAAAGTTCTTTTTTTCCTATGTATAGTTATAAATTCCTATATAAAGTTATAGATTCTTGATTGAATTTGAAAATCATTCACAAGTGATGAGACTATATCAACGAAGAACGAACAGTTTATTTACTTACAACTTGTCAGGTAAGGATATTTAGTTAAAATGCTATTTCAATTTTATAAAAATATTGTATTAGTTACTAGAAAGAACATAGAAGATTTACAGTTGTAATCGCTATTTGATTCTGAGTTCCTTGTTATTGCTTGATACTATTTTTGTAATAGTGATAACTTTTACCTTATCAAACAGTCTTAATGACTTTTTCTTCTTTCACATTACTTCTTTTTTCATTTTCGTTGGCCTGAAATTTGATATCTGTATTTATTTTATCAATAGTTTCAATCTCATAAGCCTTGAAAAAATTTCACTTTAAGTCCATGGTTTACGTGTTAAGGAATAAACGATTTATCATATGATCATGATAATGAAATTAAGCTCATATATCGTAGCTAAATGCTAGCTTTTCTGCTTTATTCTTATCATAAAAAATGACCTATTCAAAAACATATAATATTTATAATTTTTGCTAACTATAAACTTAATTTCTTAACTTTTCTGCTTTATTCTTATCATCAAATAATGACCTATTCAAAAACATATAATATTTATAATTTTTGCTAACTATAAACTTAATTTCCAAATGTACCATTTGCGTACAAAATGTATCTACATTTGTATCCATAACTATCATTACATGAATGAAATCGTGGTTTTTTTCAGAAACTGTGAACAATAAGTTTATGAACATGTGTGTGTGGAATAATACATTACTATGACACATAAATACAAAGGAAGAAATTTAAGAGCACTGCATATGTTATAAATTGTAGCATGAAACAACAAAAATGGTAACAATATGTTACAATTAGAGTTCAGGGAAAAAAGGAATAACTCATAAAAAAATTAAGGCTTATGAATTCAGTATAGAATGCAATCTCTCCTGTCTTATATATACATAAACAATATGGTTTCATACTAACAATAACTCTATTAACCCCCGTTTGGGAAATTAAGTTTCACTCCTCCAGTATGAACTTCAGAGCATATCCAGGAGAATGTTTCCGTACAACTGATTTTCCAATGTAGTCCCGGAAGTTCTAGATGGGATTAAGATCAGGAGATTTTGCTGGCAGTCACGATATGCCTTCCCTCTGAAGGAATTCATTGCCGAGGTTTGTTAGATGTAGACGAGCATTATCGTTTATAAATAAAGTCAGATCCACTGCAACTATGAAAAGGCTTACATAAGCTATCTTACGCGAGTTTGTAAGACCTCATCCAGATATCTCTGGTCGATCACTGTAAAAAACGTCCATCGATCATTTCTTCCCCTCATATGATGACATCTTTGTTACAGGACGCGTTCTATAATGTTCGACGGAAGATTTCGCGTTTCTGACTCTCTCCAGATATAAACACTTTTAGAGTCAGACCTCGACTGATCAGTAAAGAAAACATTGGACCGTTAGTGTTCACTCCAGTTTTGATGCTCTTTGCATAAATTAGAAAGAGCCTTCCTTTGTTCTGAAGTCAGTGAAATATATACCGTTGGCTTATTGGCATAAAGGTCTGTTTTATTAAAGTGTTTATTACGCAGTTTGACGTGATAGAACAGTTCCAGTGGTGGCTGAAAGTTGTGAACTTAACTGTTAAGCAATATACCTCCTGTTACGACGGGAAGTTATTGGCTGATATCGAATTAGAGAAGCAGTGGTTGTTTGTTTACAACTGTATCCAAATTTCCTTACAACAGTGCAAGAGTTCTGAAATTGTTTCCATAGCGTAGAAACTGTCTGTCTTGAAATATTCACACATCTCACTGTTTCCATGATATTTTGATCTGCTTCTAAATGGCCGACGGTCCGACAGAACGGTGCTTATAAATGGCCGACGGTCCGGCCAACTCACAGGTTCTTCCAAATGATACTTGTAGCCATAAGAAACATTCTGAGTTCTTAAATACTGTAATCAAACATTATATTGCAGGCGTTCGTTCAAATATTCGCTTTGTGCAAAGCTTAGGTTTCAATGTCAGATGACAGAAGACATTGATTTGCATATTAGAAACCGCTTGATCAGTCTGGATTGGGAAATGCTAAATAGGCTTGTCTGTTACATATTCCCAGCAAAATATGATTACATGGATTGTATATTTCATGAAATATCATTATTTTTGGGTGTGTAAAGATACATTTAGACATGAGTATATTTCATGGAATTACTCAAAAGAATTGTTACAATTTTTTGAGTTATTTATAAAATCAAATTGACATAGTAATCAATTTAATGGGGCAATTAATTATACGAGGTCACGATTACGTGATTTTCACTAACCAATCTGCCTCAAAATACTGCTTACTTTATGAATAATGATGTAAATAATTCCATTTAAAACGCGTAGTTTAGGCACGTTCGTCATTAAGCCTAGCAGGAAAATTAAATTTAATGAGATTTTAACTTAACGAAATGAGGTCATTAACTCTAATGAGAGAATTTTGGTATTTCATTTTATAAAGGTAATCTGTGAAAGGGATATCTAAAGTAAAATACTCGTAATTTCTAAAAATAATAAAGAATAAACAATTAAATCGAAAGCACATTTTATACAAATATTTATAAAATTTCATGGAAGGTAAATAATTTACATTTATATTTTAATAAGGAGTGCCATATTAAATTTTATAGCAAACTTTTATCTAGCGTCAAATAAAGCTTAATTTCTTCGATAACTGGTGGACCATAAGTAAATCATAAACTGGATAAACTGGATAACTGGTTTATAAAAGGCATGTAACCATATATTCATAATTTCAGGGTTAAAAGCTATATGGGAAAATCCATATCTTTAATGAATGTAATTTAAGTGGAAATTGAATTTAGAGACTCGATTGAATTAGTCTAATGTGCCACGTGTACTTGCATTTCAATTATGTACTTAAATTATACGAATTTAATAATAATAATAATGATTTTTATAATTGGAGGAAAATAATAAAAGTATATGTCATATATAGGTATATATTTGAAAAGAAAATGAAGCCGTGATATATGTTTTTAAATAGTTAACAACACAATATTTGTAAAAAATTATTTCAGTAATTAAGGCTTGAATTCCGTGTTGCGTACGCAAGTTGCATAGAAAAAATACGGTCAGTTTTTCTAAGCTCATTTTATGGCAACAAGGTTGAGCAATCAAAGGAACAATGAATAAATAAGGCGTGTTGAAATGTTGCATTAATACTGAGATTATTTTAGTGTGATTTTGATACTTACAGTTTCTACACTCACGTTTGTGAAAATTGCAACACCAAGAAGGAATCGTCATAATTGAATGCAATTTAATACACAGTTGAGTGGTAGTGGTACAAATAAATGATTAAATGTTCAAAGCAAACAAACAAGAACAAGAGATCAGAATCAGTATTTTGTGTGGCCACCACGCGCCGCAATAAGTGCTGCTACACGACGTGGCATGGAGTCAAACAAAGTTTGAATGTCTGACTGAGGAAGAGCATTCCATATCGTTTGTACGCGTACCCAAAGTTCGTCTGCAGACGCAACAGGACGAGGATCACGAGCAAGACGCCGACCAATGACATCCCACACATGTTCAATTGGCGACATATCCGGGGAACACGCAGGCCAAGGAAGAAGCTGTACCTGCTGCGCTGCAAAGAAGGATTTAACAATCCGAGCAGTATGAGGGCGGGCATTGTCCTGTTGAAATACAGCGCCTGGCAAGCTTTGAAGGAAGGGAACAGCTTCGGGCTGTAGAACTTCACGGATATACCGGTTGCTGTTCAGATTGCCCACAATTCGTAGCAATTGAGATCGTCTATGATATGCTATGGCGCCCCAGACCATAACTCCGGGTGTTCGTCCACTGTGGCGTTCGATAATGCACTCCGGAAGGTGGCGTTCACCGGCATAGCGTCTGACACGAATGCGGCCATCATGGTACCACAAATTAAAGCGGGATTCGTCAGAAAACACGACATGCTGCCAATCAGCACGCCAGTCTCTATGCTGATTGGCCCATTGTAGCCGCAGGCGGCGATGGTCGTGCGTTAGGGGGATCCTGTCCTGTATAGTCCGTGCGCGCAGTCCACACTGCAGCAGACGTCTACGAATTGATGAAGCACACAATGAAACACCTGTAGCTATTGACCACAGTGCTGCCAATTGTCTAGAGGAAGCTGTACGGTCCGTCCGCGCCATGCGGACCAGGTGTCTATCATCGCGAGCTGACGTCACATTTCGGGGTCCACTCCCGGATTTCCGAGTTGTCCGACACTCGTCCGTCCACTGCTTCCAAACGCGCATCACTGTGCTGCTGTTACGCTGCACACGAGAGGCTACTGCACGATACGACAATCCAGCTTCACGAAGGCCGATGATTCTCCCTCGTTCAAACTCTGTAAGTTGTTCAAATCTCGCTCTCTTTCGTCGACGAGGCATAAGTACAGATTGAGTTAACGTTTACCACTAGCAGATAACCACCGATAACCATACACGCCTCGCTACAGCCGTCTATTTATTCGGATCCATCAGCCGTTCAGAGGGCGCTGCTCAGCATACGCATGCGCTACGGATTTGCAATTCTAATCATTTGCATATCATGCGCTACTTTGCATTTCCTGAAAATTTCAGCTCACTCGCGTAAGTCCTTCATGGTGTTGCAATTTTCACAAACGTGAGTGTATCAAACACACTGACATGAAGCTGACTGAATTGTTAAAATGCTTTCGGCACCTTCTGTGAACGCGATCAGTGATAGTTGTGTTGCAGACTTACCAATATTCTTCTTTGAATAAGTGCATACCCCATTCTTCGCATTTTCGAATAAGTAACTGAAATATCCTAAACTGCTAAAAATGCATTTTAAAACATTTCAAATTTACTCGCACTTATGAAATAAAATATCGTTAAGACATCTTTCGTTCTTCATTGCTGCAACTTTCCTTTACTTTTATAATCTCTTTTGCATTTACAGGGCGTTGTCATTTCAAATAGCATAATCTTGTTTGTCGCTGTCTTTTCCTAGACGACAGAGCTCTTTAAATATTTCTTATTTCTCTTCCTCTCTAAGTTAAGTGTATTTACAATACTTTACCTGTCAGTCTGGATTAATAATAAAGTAATCCTATTTTTTCTGTAAATAATGTTTACCACTCTTTCGTAGCCTACTTTTTGAATTAATCTTCTGCTCTCTGTCAATAAAGAACCACTTACGTACCTTTTAATTTGGACTCTTTTGGAATGTCCATAATTTAAATTATAATCTTTATTGCTTATTGCTTTCTTCATTAGAATTAATAAGAATTTTTCCTAAATGTTCCTGTTACTTTTACTAAGCTCTTTATCTGAACATATTCCAGATCAGGCTCAGGAATTCATCATAGACAAGAGGGAAAGTGTTACGCTTGTCGCTGGCCGAGACTTTGGGCGTTTTATAGGTAACAGCAGGCGTTTTCCCAGTTCCATGCCGGTTTTGATGGAGTATTTCCCAAACAGACAGAGATTTCCCCAGAGAAGCATTTCCCAAACTTTTTAAAATGAGGACCACATTTATAAATTAAAATGTTCTGTGTGCCATTTTACTTTTAGCCTCTTCGAAAGCAATTTTAGCACATTTTACTTCCACTATTATTTTCAAAATACTATTAATTAAAATTATTCACTTTTTGTACTGGCATAAGATTGATGTTAAGAAAATTTGTATTTCCTTTCAACAATTCAAGACCATAAAGTTTTGAAAATCTTTGCTTTATTAACTACAAATTCTTGGTATTCACATTAATCAGATGGATGAGTATGCCAATTCTTGTAAAGCTATTAAATGCT
Source organism: Stegodyphus mimosarum (assembly GCA_000611955.2). Lineage (NCBI taxonomy): Eukaryota > Metazoa > Arthropoda > Arachnida > Araneae > Eresidae > Stegodyphus > Stegodyphus mimosarum. The sequence goes on from KK113891.1 coordinate 78,254, forward strand.
TGGATGTATGCCGATGAGAAGCACCACAGCCATAGTGTTTTAAATCCCACTTTTGCTGCTAAAATTAGAGTGGAAAGTCCGTAGATAGGATAACCGGAAATAAATTTCATGAAATGTCTGTCTTATGAGAAAAGTATCAGGTGATTGGCATATAATTAACCGAACTCTGAGATTTTCAGTTGTAGTGTGGTATATATCGTTAATTTGAATTTTATATTTTGTCCCTTTAAGAAGACTAGGAAAGCCACAAAGACAGGTTTTGAGAATCACTCGTGGTAGGCGGATCATAGATTAAGAAACGATACCTCAGAGAATTCACTCACTTTGTTCCTCGACCACAAATTTCTCAAGTTTTTGGCTGGATGATATTTTAAGAGCCCAACACCGAAAGGACACTATGCATTAACAAATATCCATGTAATCTCTGGAATCCGAAGCCAAAACCAAAAACATTGCTGCGCTAACCACAAAGCCGAGTAAGTGGTATTTAGGTGAAACGCATTGAGTAGCAGTAAATATTCAGTAGTAGTAATATGTAAATAATTTTATCGAGAAATATAATTTGACGTATTCTTAGGAAATTTCTTCCTAAAATATACTGATTTACTATATCATTTTCAAACATGTATATATAAAAGTACTCATAACTAAAACACATAACTAAAAATTGGTACTCTGCATCCTGTAAACAATTCAGAGACTTATTTTTAAATAGTAATACATAAGGTAAATTGACGTAAACATGCTGTTTTTATACTACTGTCAAATAATTCAAGAATTATAAAGATTACAAAGTCTTCTCTCTCTTTAGAGAAATAATAAGGTACTTCTCCGGCCTTCTGGCATGCACACTCGGCGCGTATTCGAGAGGCGTATTCGTCCAGATTCCAGTTCCGGAGAGGGCATTGCTCATTTTTCAAGCCTCCTGCTTCAAAATATTAATGACTCTACAGTGGTCCCCGAACTAACCTAATGTCTCTACACATTCTTACATTTTTCTTTCGTATGACTTTTTTCAAAACAATTCTTTTTAATTCCAAAAAAGTTATAAAATTTATTTGTGCAAGAAACATAATTTCAGAAGGCATTGTGCACATATTGAAGGCATTTGTAGCGAAATAAAAACAGAGAAAAGAAATTTACTTTGAAGTTTATTTCCATTTATAAAATTATATATACATTTTTTTTTCTTTACTGCATTCAGCGTTATGAAGAATTTCATTTTCTTTTATTTTAAACTATCTTTTCCGCAAAAATCCTTTCAAAGCTTCCTTGTTTTAGAACATTATTGGGCACGTGTGGTAATGTTTCAAAGGTGCCTTAAATATTTGTTTACTTTTAAGGTCTTCCAGAAACCTTTATAAGTCAATGAATTCCTTCTTTTTTTCAATACTTACTACTAAATCCATTCAAGATAGAGCCGAAATTCGATTGCTACGTCTAAAGCTTTATTAAAGTGAAGGAAAGACTTTTTTTCGTGACTCAAAGAGAAGAATCCCAAAATAAGCAACAAAATTCCATTTTCTACACTTCATTTTCGATGCACCTTTAAATATTGCTTTCCTCATGCACTCGCAGTTAAAATACGGAATAAAAACTCACCATCTACGTTTTTTATCTTTTGCATCCAAATACAGATTATATTTCACACCAACTTGCAAAAAACAATTATGTAAATTTCAAAATTCTTCGTCGCCTTTATTTGTTATGATTCCTGTGAAAGGAATGTGCCGTATGATAGATTTTTTTGCCCTCATATTTTATTATAAAATGAGTTTCGAATGTAACAAATCTGGAAGCATAATAATCTGAAATGCTCGGAATATTTAATAACATTTCGAAAATCTTTCTTTCTTGTGTCCTCAGTTGTTCATTTAACGCTTGCTTTGCTTGGTGGCGGAATATTACCCGCTGCTATTTGTAAATTTATGAATTTATATTTTCGGTGGGAAATACGTACTGGGCAAATTAAATTTGTTGCTCTGGAAAGTGAACTATTTAATCTGACAGTGTTGTTTGACTTTGCAAGACGACTTAATGTAAGATTTCCTAAAGTAATTTAATCCGTATTATAAGCTACTATCTTTATTACCCGGATTCGTCTGTGTAGAGCGAAATTACAATGGCAGTTAAATATCTTTTGATGCCACCTAAGCAGGTTAGTGGTTAACGACGCTGACTGCAGTACCGAAGAGCCCGGGTTCGAATTCCGGAAAAGGCATAGAAATTTGTATAGTATTTGTACAGCATGAGGGCACTGTAAATGTGCGGCTGGCTGAAAATCCTCTGGAGGGGTTGGTGGTAGGGAAGAGAAGTAGGAGACGATCGGACCTATTCCTACGGGATGCTCTCGATGAAAATTGGGGGGCGGAATTGAGCAAAGTTGTATTGTAACCTGTATGCTGCACAAGGTTGTAGCCAGCGACAGACGCAGTCTTCCGCTCCTTGCCATGATGAATTTCATGGACGTGGTCTGATGTTACTATCAGACAAGTAACATAAGTGACACAACAACATTTTGTGATGATGGTTAGTGCAGTCTTGAGTTACATCATGCCAAACACAAATCGTTAGCAAGGAAACTTATCTGAATGCTGACGCTAGTACGTAATCCGGTGTTTTAAAAATCATTGTAACAATATCCATCGGTTTGATTCAAGAAGTAATTTCTTAAATTCTGGAGTAATCCGAAACCTATGGAATTATTCAAAAATTTCTAGATATACGCGAATAATAGTTAATCCAAATAATAACTGCAAAAACGTACCTACATATAACCTTTTTCCATCTTCTTTCTCGAGTAAAAATTAAATAAGTCGTCACAATCATTTATTAAAAAGGCTTTTTCAATTAACTTAAGCAACCGAGTATTCAAATATTCATATTATAGCTAAATGTTTCCTATGCGCACAAATAGTGCCTTAGAATCCCTTGTTTTTAAAGCTATGACTATGTATGTATGACTATGAATATTTATGAATATGTAAATTCACAAACAGGGCAGCGTAAATGAAAATAAAACTGCAGAAACAAAAATTAAATATCTTTAGATTTTTCGGTAACTTTTGTGATTGCGTCTCATCAAAAATGTGTACTGGCGTTTTAACTGTTGGACAAACTTCTCTAAAATTTAGTACAAAATAGCAATGTATGATGGAATTCATAGTGCATTACAAATCTATGACAAATCATCTTAGGGTGTTTTCACTGAAAATGAAAAACTGCCCCACGATAAAAGCAAGAGCGGCTTAAGGTGAGTTGAAAAGGTGGCAAATTCCTTGTTTTAACTTTTTGTTAACTTGAACATTTAAAAACTGGCGATCAGGCTCCAAAATATGATGTAATCGACTTTTAATACGTTTGTCATGTAATTCTAATCTGAATTCCACATACGGACATAATCCAATGTCATTGCTATAATAAAAAGTAATAAACCAAACCATCTAAAGTTGCATCTTCAATCATTTTAATAATATTATCTTCCGCATTGCGCAAGATTAATTCATTTTTATTTGCTTTGAGCGAAAGTTTCTGAAACGCAATTTCGTTTTCAACTGTTCATTAGGCAAATTACGAAGCATTTGCGGCTCCAAAGAAATCAACACTGTATTTATATCTGTTCATATTTCTTTTTTTTTTGTTCTTTTACAACAGCTCTTGAAGGGAAAGAAGAAATATGTTTGGCCTCTTCCTTAGCGAAAAGCCAAGCAAGCGAGTATTATTTGGCTATGAAACGCTACTTTTAAAAATTTTGCAGACAAAATAATATTATAATTATTATTAAAACAATATTACTTGGGTGAGGTGTAGAGGTAATATGAAACTTTTTTTAAATATTCATTGACAAACTCATTAGAAGCGTTTGCAATCAAGTTCATTGGAAAAGGTTGACGAAGAAATAGCAACTATTTAGAAAAGTTAGAACTATTTTAAATTTCTATTTAGAGATATTTTAGACGTTTTCACGAAAAACTTTCAACTACTTCTTTGTTATTTTTTAAAGGGATACCTTAAATGGACCTTTTTAAAGAGATTCATACAAAGAACTGGTAAAATCTAAATTAACAATGGAATTTAGATATAAACTTGGTTCGATAATCGGAATTCCTTTATTAAAGCTCAAACAAAGCCTATATGAACCAACAATACTTTTGTTTTCACTTTTTCCTGACAACAAACGACTGTTACCACATATACTGAAGTAAATATTTTTTGGGGGGAAGGAATTCTAGCGTTAAAAAACACAAACGTGAGTCTTATACGTGGAAAGTTTAACCTCTCGTCTCGAAATAAACAGAAAAGCACAAAGGTAGGTTTAGTTTGGTAAGTTAGAAGTCTAGAAATACTATTGCAGTTAAGTCTTGTAGACGCTAGATCTGTAAAATAAATTACATCGTTTGACATTATAACAGTTTCAAGGAAGCTTGTGTTTCTGCCTGATCCAGGTAAATGATACTTTTATGTTGTATAATTTTTATTGAACCTTCACAGGTAATGAGATGGAATAAATTTAAAATCAGAATATATCTGCGTCTGTGTGTTTTAAGAGTCTAGAACTTCTAGTCTTGAGAGTTCATCAGATTCTGTGAAATTCCTCATTTGCATGGTAATTGAGATAACTAAACACAAGATGGGGATTGCAAACTTTTACCACATTCAAATTGAGCTGATGAGTAAATTTTCTCGATTCGAAAGGAGTAACTCTTCTCGCCGAAACATCAGTTTGGAGCACACCAAACTGATTTATTGGCAGTAAACAATTGTTTGGCGAGTTATGTCTCTTATAAGAGAAAAGACAAAAAAATTTATTTTTAATAAAGAAAAAAAACATTCGCCACTGGGATCAGCATCTATATGCAAACCGTTCATTTATGCACCACTTTGTTGATCTTAAAATATTTTTAAGGCATCCATATTTATAGGGCATGTTTTATAGAGCCCCAGGAATTATTAGAAAATCTCAGCATTAGTGTTTTTTAAGTATCATGAATTATATTGTAATTATTTGTTTGGTTTCATGAGATTATTGTAAATCGAGGGCTATCTGCCTACGGGAAGTGATGCCTTCGTAGAGGATGTTCTAAGGGAAATTGGGTCCTATACACGTTACACATGGTGAAAACCTCGAAAACGCCCATACACAGCCAGCCAGTTCACGGGATTTGAACCTCGGACCGAAAAGTTACATCTACCAGTGTTCTACCTGAATCTTTACAAGTGTTCAGCGACTTTAACCTCAGCCTTTTGTGGGCGGTATTGTAATGTAATCATATACTTTATGAAGAGGTAATGCAGTTTATTCCTGTTAATCGGACCAAATCGGGAAGCGATCGTTTTCGTCCTTATAACTGGTTGGTCCAATTACACGAACATGTCCTATGTTGTAATACGGGACGTGCTATATGTAGCAAACAGTAAATGTACATGTAAATCATGTACTAAATGTAATTATGACCTTTATTTTGCGGTACATACGTATGGCGAACATACATATACAAACAAGAACTACAGTCGAACTCTTTTCATTGAGAAAATTAATTTAAAAATAAATTCTAAGAAACGATCTCCACGACACTCAGCATGCGAAGCACAATAAAAACGAGTTCTTAACAAGTTCCAGTCAACATTTGAAGAACTTATCCAACGTGATCTGACGCGTTTCCTTGACGGATTGCACGTGAACGAAATCACTTCAAATATCTAACGCAGCAACTGGACTGCCTTTATTTACCTCCGGCATGAAATATCGACGCAAAGTTTCAATGCATTTCCTCGCATCCTGTGTTATCACTTGCACCAACTTATTAGCGGCATCATCATCATCATTTTCTTGGTCTTCCGATGCTGTGGTGTGTTTTGCTGCAATTCGAGCAACGATTGCAGCGTCGTAATCTTCATTTTCATCGTAGCATTGAAGATCGTTGTCAATGGATAAAACTTCTTCGCGATTTTGTACCTGTTGAAGTTCCACATGTCCGTCATCATTTTGACTTTCAATGAGGATGTCCATATCCATCCCCAAAACCAAGCGCTTAAAGCCACAGTGAGAAAAACAGTTCTGAATTATCTCACTGCTCACTTTTCGTAAGCTGTCGGCCACAACTGTAACTGCTTGTAAGATGTTGACCTTTGTACTGACTTCGCTGGCTTTTGACGATGAGATCAGCAAACTTTTTTTAATTGCTTCAAGCATGTAATTAACCAACCTTGCACGATAAAGGGTCTTTAAATTTTTGATGATGTCCATGTCCATAGGCTGGGCCAAAGCTGTGGTCGTGGGAGGTAGAAATTCCAGCTGGATGTTCTTCAAGCAATCTAAATGAGGATGCGCTACACAATTGTCAAGAAGAAGCAACACTTTTCTCGACTGGAGCTGTATATCTCTGTCCCAATTCTTCAGCCATTCTTTAAAAAGTTCAGAGGTCATTCACGCATTTCTGTTCGCACGATACACAACTGGTAAACTGTCCATCCTATCCTTTAAAGCAATGAGGCTTAATTTTTTTCCCTATAACCAACAGCTTCCTCTTGTCCGTTCCTGACATGTTTGAGTAGCACAAGGCAGTTACAACGTCCATCGCTTTTTTGGAGCCAGAGAGTGCAGCATGTTTGTAACTTAACGAGTCGTCCTGTGTATCACGACATTACAGCCCAGTTTCATCAGCACTGCAGATGTCATGTGCTGAAAAATTTTCATGGAGCTCGGGCAGTTCTGTTGATTTCCATTCTTCAGCACCTACACTATCAGCGCCATGTGCCACTTTCTCGCCGTGTGCTTTCTTGAATTTTATGTCATGTCTAGATTTCCATGGAGACAACCAACTGTCCGTAGCTTTAAAGTCATTATGGCAAAGTTTTTAGCGAGTTCTTCTGCTTTGTATTTTAACACTGGGCCGCTTACTCTCATAGCTCGTCCAGGAATAATGGCAAACCATTCATTAAAACCTCATCGACGTCTGGATCCTTGCCTTCATGCTTCCGTTTTTTGGAAATTTCTGCTCGTCCTTCACATTATGCACATTCTTCTCGCAGTTTATTATCTTGTTTCATCAAGCGCAAAATTGTAGTCTTTGCCAATCCGGTAATTTTCACCAACCGACGCAGACTAATGCTTCGTGGTTGTTGCTTAATCGTATCCAGGAAACCAGTTTTTTCAGCTAACGTCAAGTCTCGTCGTAGCATTTTGACAGGGGAGACAAGAGTTCACAGTTCACTGACTAAAGTGGACTGAAGATACCTTGGTGTTTCTTTTATAAATTAAAATATTTTGCGCACCACCTTACTCTTATCCTCTTCGAAAAAAAAAATTTAACATATGTTATTACCAGTATGCTTACATTAATTGGTTTATTACCAATAATTAATTACTTTATTACCAGTCATTAATTATGTTATTAACAGTACGCTTGCTGCTTTTGAAACTCAATTAATGAACATTAATTTCATTTGATATTCATAGTAAATACTTAAGTTAACAGCTGGAAATTTATATTCGTTTTTATATTCAAGGTTATTAGAATTTTGAGAATCTTAATCTCGTTACATTAAATATAAAAAAATGTGTGGGTTTTTACTTTAATGAGATGGATAAGCCTGCCGAATCTTGCATAGCTGTTCCATATTGGATGTGTACTCGCAAGATATATCTTTAGAGATAAGAAGTCACAATGCTTTAAATCCCTCGTCTGTTGCTAAGACGGAAGAGGGACATTCGCAAATAGGATAATCGGTAATAAATTCTATAAAATGTCAGTCTTGGCAGGAAACGTGATAGACTCGACTGTCATGTGTAATTTCCAAACTCTCTGAGATTCTGAACTATGGTGGTAATAGTTACGTAATTCATTTAACTAATATGTAGTTAAGCTGCATTTTATTTTTTGTACTTTTTGGACATCTAGGATGACCACAAATGCAGGTTTCAAGGACAACATGTGGTCCGTAAGCTACGAATTAAGAATTGCTGCCGTAAAATGGTTAGAGAGACATTCCTAGTATCCAAATAGGGATGTAAAGATGATTTTAAATAAACCTTTATGTGAATTATGAATCATCTTACCCTGAAAAAATGAACGTCACATGTATACTGTAAAGTATCTTACGCACAGCTTCTCAGTCAGCTTGCTCGAATTTGTATATTCACGATACTTTTGCGGAATTTCTGCTTTAATAAATCTATCTTACTTGCACTTTTTCGATAACAGTTGTGGTTGCATCTCATAATACTTCTGGGAGACATTTAAAATAAGAGTGCACTCATTCCTCCCAAAATGAGGCATTTATTTTCCATGTGAAGCTCATCTGAAGACAGCGTTCCTGTTTCAGACGAATTTCACTTTTTAATCAAAGGAGTAGAAGAAGGACTGAACGTTATTTCTGTTAACGAACCTTTTTAAGTTTCGATTCAAAAAAGAAATTAAGGAAAAGAAACTTGGGCGACAAAAAGGAAGTTTTAAATTCGAGATTGGCGAATATAAAAAGAAAAGAAAAAAGAGAAGGTTTCTTATTCCAAAGGTACTTTTTTTTCTTTTTAAAGAATTGATTGGAACCCGATGGTGATTTAGTTTTTACTTTTTAAGTGGTGTTTCGAGAAAGAATTGCTTAAAAGCATCTTTCTTTATTTTTTTCTTTCCTCCGCTGAAATGAAAACTATAAGAGAAATGCAAGATTTCTCTCCTTTAATTTTGGGAATACCAGCTGTGTTTCACTTTTTCTTCGAAAAGTAATTTCTTTAAGTGGCCCATTTACGCAACGTTTATACTTTTACAAGGTGTTTTAGGGAAACGACTGAGACTAATTGCCTGTTTCACTGAAAAAGAAAATGCTCTCTCTCTCTCTGTTTCTCTGAGTATAAATGAGTTTCACGATTATCCTCATTAAAAACCGCATTAAAACTATCAAAATACTCCTTCTCCATGGGGGACGCCATAGCTTAATGAAATTATGCGATAAATGTGATCTGGGACGTGTGGTTTGGGTAGGTAATGTTTAACCTAGACAAAAGAAGAAAGAAAGAAAATAAAAATTACCAGTTTGGTTCTTCAAATTCAATCTAACACCTGAAAGGAACATTTTTACGTACCTTTAGCAGTGGATCTGAGCATTTTTGCTTCCTTTTATTTTAAATTCTAATATACAGATGTCTGTATGTACCTTTGAAGGGATCAAAACTAACCGTATCTATCCTTTAGTTTTGACTTGCATGTAGTCAAGGAAATGTGGACATGTGTGCTGGGAAATATTTTCAAGCAGAAAAAGGTGTTGGTGTAATATACAAATAAATGTCTGTGATTACTGTATGTAAGTTCGTGGTTGCCGGAAATAATAATATCTTTTCTCTGGTTTTGATTCTTAACTATTGTACCTCTTGTTCTATTCTTTTAATTGCAGCGAAGAATTGCTACCGTAGCATACAAAAGGCTGTGGTGACAGTATATCGCAGTGATCAGTATAATGGTTAGCAATCCTGGCTGCCTTGCCGATGGCATTGGATTTTAATTTTGGAGAAGGCATGGATATTTGTAAGTACATAAAATCTGTGCATCAAGTGGGACATTCAAAATACTTAGGAAGCCGAAACTCCTTTCATGGAATTTGTCGTAGGGGAAGAGGGCAAGTCAACCTCGGACCTCCCACACCTCCGGGGCGGTTTCATCAAAACAGTAGTGAAGCTAGCGCGGCGAGACTACACTCGAGCTACCAATGGTGAATAACTAATCTCCCACTTCTTTTGTACAAGTACCTGCGGTTAATGCATGTAAATTCTTGGCTGACAAAAATAATGACATCTATTCTTTGATTCTGATTTGCAGCTATTACAGCAGTTGTCATACTTCTGCTCAAAGCAGATATCTATAGTGTAAGTAAGTTACTTTTATACTACATTTACTTATACTATAAAGTCTTCTCTTCTATGAGTCACTGACTCCTAGTTTTCTCAAAAGCAATTCCTTCTATAATCCTTTCATGTCTACGTTTCTTTCACTTCTGTAAGTAAGTGACATTAACATTAGGAAGAGCCTAACCTTGTTTGTCTGCTGACTTTGCTTCCCCTGATCGTGCTTGTATTTTAGATTTGCCAATGCTTCCTCTAGCCATTTTAAGAGAGATTTTCAGTCAGAAAAGTGCTATTGTAGCATATAAACGGCTGCGGTTACTGTATGCATTTTCTGTGAATGTCCAAAAATAATGATATCTCTTCTTTAATTCTGAATTGCAATTATTGTAACGTTATCGTACGTCTCCTGATTGCGTCTTGTTTTATACTTAGTTGTATTTCTAGCTATTACTGGGAAACATTTTTAAACGTAATATGTACCTTTTTAAATAGAAACAAATAATTAAATTCTTTTCTTTGGTTTCGATTAACACGTATTAGATCAGTAGCTTTGATTGTTTCGTATTTGGGATTTGCTCGAATTTTCAGCTATTATTGGCAAAGAATTTTTGGCAGGAAATTTCCGAAGTCTTTCACGAAAATTGCAAATTAGAAACATAAAAGTTTCGAAAACTATTAATGTGCCTTATAACGTTTTCGAAATTCAGCAGAACCTTTATAGTTTAGAAACGGAGCAGTCCGTTTAAGGATTTAACGATGCCTACCGCAAGTCACGCTAACAAACTTCAGATGAATTTGTGATGGTGATTAAAGATATACATAATATGCAGAGAAATGTCTAATAAAGGCATCTTAATGAGGCATTTTCTAATGACCTTCATTAAAGTAGCGATATTATAAAATGTCTTATCAACAAATATCCATTCCGTTAAAATAAATGCCTATGAAAATACAAATACTTTAGTATTTTCTTAAATACTTACTTATGAAAGGCCCACCGTTAAAAGTAAAAATATAAGATGCATTTTTACAATAGTTTATAAATTAAAACATATCAAAGTTTACCATTTAAATAAAATTAAGAAACTAAAATAATATATAAAAGATAATGGTGTATGTGTTATGTCATTTTTTAATTATAAGGTAAATTTAAAATTTCGTATTCATTTAAAAACTTTTAATTGGAAGAACTGATTTCTGACCGCTTACATAAACTGTTAAAGGAGATAATAACTATATTAATTGCTTGGAGTTGAAGCAAAAAATTTGGAGAAATTCCAAATTTTTTGCAAAAAGGAGATTTCGAAAGAATACCTCACTTTTGGAGTTATAGAAGGTGATTCCTAGCGTTGAATACAGGGACTTCGCTAAACAAGGGCAATTTACCTTTTTAGGAAAAAGAAACATTTTCCTGATCGTTGGAAAGTGGCCGTGATTGAGAGCGTTACATTATTAAGAAAGAATGACGAAATTCAGCGACAAATAAATTCTCGTGGTCCAGTTGGCGGGGGAGGACAGAGAAGGAGAAAAAGCAGACGAGCAGTAGCAGATGATAGCCAACAGAGAAAAGAAAGATTAGGGGTGATGATCCAAGATACCCCGATTTCTGCGAGCGGAAGAGGGGAAGAGAAAACAAAGAAGGGTGGTCGAACCGCTTTTCGAAAGCTCTATTTAGATGAGCGGAGTATACAATATGGACGAACTGGCCGAGGAAAACGGCATCTTAGAGGACGGGGACCCCATACACCTCTGTTTTGGCACTGAGCGCCGTTCATGGAAGACTACGCAGGACAACAGAGCCTTAGGTGCAATTTGTTCTGCAACTCGGGCTAGGAAAACTATGGAAATCAACTCTTTTCTTCCCGGGCGAAAGATAAAAAAATTCTTTGGGAAAGAGAACACTGGAAGAAATCATCCCGGACATCCTCAACCTGAAAATAAGATCAGAGTACCCTGTCAGGAGTGTCATAATCCGTGCTCAAATCTTTCTTCTAGCTACACACATTCTGAATTATCATCTCTTTATGGAATATATAAGGTCATATATATAATATTATCCTAAGTTACGTGACTTAACATGTGTTGTTTTACATATGCAGAAATTTATACTTACTTCTTCCTTTCAAATGATTTCCTTTAGCTGATAAGTTATTCCTCATATCTTTAAAAAATATTTTCCCCTTTATTGTACTTTTTAAATGAGAAAATAAATGAATGTTAAACCAATTAAATATACTACTAACTACTATACGTAATAGTTCTTAAACGTTATTTAATTTAAAGTAAATGTATTATATTTTTTATTTAAAAAGGCAACTACATTTTCCACATAAGATATGTGCTGTTTAAATGGCCGCGCCCATGTCTGAGTTTGTGCATCTTATGATTCCATTCACCCAGCTTTGTTATCATAGTTTGTATATGCGTAAATATGTGTATGTGTATGATTGTGGAGAAACACATTGCATTTATAGTTAATAAAACTTTCAGATTTTAACTTGTACGTCAAAATATTTAAAGCATTACTCCATTTCCTTATTTATCAGTCTACTAACTGAAAAGATTTTCATAGTCACCACTTATATAATAAAATTACCATAAAAATTTGCTCTTCTTCAGATCTACTTTAATTTTTCTTCAATTTAGCTTGCTTAAGAATTTTGTTTGATTGGAAATTTAACCACGCAAACGTTACAAGAACGTCTGCCCTTGAGCTTCTGAAAATTATAAAAGTATTCGTATAATTTTCTTCTTTATCTATTGTACATAATTTTTCCTCTGAGGGCTATTTTATTAGTAAAATCATATTCTCTTGATTATTTAAATTTTATTCGCTGTATTCATTTTGAATTTGCTTTTTTTGCATTAGAATCCCATCAATTCTTTTCCTCTTGTATTTGTTATTTGACATGTATTTTTGCAGATTCTTGCTTACGCTTCCAGGACGTGGGAGGGGTTCTCACGCTTAAGAAACATTTGAAACATATGATTTCACCTTACTTCTATTACTTACGTTCCATTGCAGCTTCACCTATTGCCGAAGTATTCGGTCTTTCGAAAACCGGATCTTTGGTTTGCCCACTTCTCCTTCTTTTCTCCGATGCCCCTCTTGGAAACTGCGGTCAAGACTCATTCCTATGATGTACACCTGGGGCTTTACAACGGAACTGAACGAACACATTTCACAACCGTCAGTTATCTGTAAGATATTAGCTCAATGTCATTCAGAAGAATCGAATATTAATTTTACTATGTATTCTTATTGGAATGTAGGTTTCTTTTAAAGAAATAATGTTATGATAGGTACGAATAGTTTATCTATGACTACTTTTCATTTGTTATGTTCTTATTGAAACCGCATTCTTCGGAAATTAAATTACTTGCATAATTTTCCCTTCTCTATTTTTGGACAGTAAAATTAGTTAAGGAGAAAAAAAAGGGGGAATACAAGAGGAAGTATGGTATTTTATTTAATGTTTCCAGGCGACTTTTTTCAAATTTGCAGTAATTAGATTTCAGTTGCTTTCAATAAATCGCGGAAGATGTGTCAGTTAAATTTTTTCACAGTCTCAAAATTTAAACTAAATAGGGACATTATAATGTCGATTCGATTCGAAATTTTTCGGAATAGGAATATGAAGCTGCACTATTGTCGGGATTTGAACCAAATGTGTTCTGATTGTATTTTGAGAGTGATTGTATTTTGAGATGCAGGTGCGCTATAATTTCTGATAGCATTTGTGATGATGCTGGAATAAAGAAACCAGGTATTTCGTAACTATAATTTAAAAATATTATGCTTCACATACGTCTTCGATTTCAGTATTCTCAGGAATTTTTCATGATTTTAAAATATTTTTATATTATAATGCTAAACATTATTTACGGTTTTACGGATCATTATAAGATGATCTGATTCTAGAATTTTATGACGCAGAATTTTATATAAAAAACAAAAGCCATATTTCAAATTTCTCACTACATTTAGAACACAAAGATGGAAACACGACTTATTTTCTGACGCTTTTAGGTAGCAAGAATGTGATGGGAATATATTGAAGACACATTTGATATATTCAAGTCGGTGGACGTCAATATTTTATATATTCGAAATGCAAAAAGAAATACAAACAAACTCTGTTGCTGAGCGTGAACTGGTCTTTCACGAGAGACGGGAGAGTTATTTTATTTCACTGTCGCAAAGCTGCATGAAGACGTTTGACACAAAGAAATGCAATGGAATTTGAAGTATAAGAACTATAGTTACATGCAGTATTTCGAAAGTATCTCTCTACTGAATATCTTTTGAACGATCAGTTATAAATCAAAGAATCAATAAAGAATAAAAAAGTATGCAAATAAAAACTTATTAAATAAAAAAAAAGCTTTTAAATTATGATCATGATCAAGTGACATCTTTTGGTAAACATGTTTGTAATCTAATTTTCTGCAGCTTATACATTTCATGTTGATATAGTTAGTAAAACGTGTCATAAAATATTATCTTATATAATTTCGATTTTAATGAAATTATATAACTAAAAACCATGATTTACTTCTATATTTATTAAGTTTGTCGAAGAAGAAAAAGTGAAAAACGGACAGATCTATCGTCAGAATTCCAACTCCAGACCTCGCGACATGCTTTTCAATCGCAGTACGAAGTTAACGTGGTGAAGAGAGAGTAAATATCTTGCATTATTCTATGCGGAAAGGAGCTTCGTTATCTTTGAATTATAAAAAGTAAGTATTTTTTTAGTAAATGTTAATATTTTTAATATTTCATTTTATTTTTGCTAACTATATCTTTTCAATTTAATGTTATTTAGATTCCCTTTCACTGGTTTGACATCGAAAAGTTTTACTTTTTTTATTAATTATTTAAATAATGCACACAGAAATAAAACTGACTAGATATATCAAATGTTCGTACCTATCTGAATGTTGTTGACTGTATTATGAATTACTTATATTCTGAATTGCTGCAAAGAATTTATTGGAGTTTAAAATAAAAGTTGAAGTTATCACCTTTCAGTGATCTGTGTAGAATTTATAAAATCATAATTAATACCTTTTTAATGAGAAAATGCACACTTTCAGGACAAATAGCACGTAAATAAAATTGTATTTTTATAATTGTAATTGGAATACTACGAAACAATGTCCACATATGTAGAATGTTGCACTTCTATTACTGATACCTATACTTTATCCTGTCTAAAAGTGAAATCTGTCCTTTTTAACTATTTGTTTCATTAAATTTTTTCCTGTATTAGATGTTACTTGAACACCATAGCCATAGACAGACCTATTTTCTTACGTAATATCCCGAATAAAACAGCATGAACTATTGAAGCAGAACGGTAAAGTATTCACTGTTTTTTTTTCAATTTCTCAAGGAAAAAAAAACAAATGTACAGGTCTTCAAAGCTTTGCTCGTATTATAAACAATGCCCAGTAAATATAAGTGCCTGTGGTAGGAAAGAATTAAATTAAGTTTATCTTATTTTCTCAGTACTCAGTAGAGCCATATATACGGCAAAAAATTCCTAATGGCAAAAATAAATGGCAATACCTACATAAAACATTCGATATTTTGTAACAGCCGAAAATGTCTTTTATCATCACATTAATCAATTTAAGAATTCAAATTTCGAGCTATTATTTTAACCTAGATGAAAATACGTATTATTAGAACCTCGAAAATGTATCGAAAAATTTTACAAAATATAGAGTATGCACAAGTCTTTTAAGGAATTTCTATTCGGTTCAAATAGCAATAGTTCTCGGTTTTTGTTAAACGATAAAATTTCATAATAGCTAACTTAGCATAGATATCAGAGTGAATTTAAGTAAATAAGTTAGTAAGGTATGATTTAAGAAATTTGATTTCCTCTCATAAATTACATTAATTTATACAAATAAATACAAATAGGGCAGTTTCCTCCTTCCAAAAATCTTTCTCGATAAGTACTTTTACAGTTTTGCTAAAAAAGAAAAGAACAACAGCGGCTCAGCGGTAAAATCCCTAAACACTAGTAGTTGCAACCTGGAGTCGATTCCAGGCTAGCGGGATGGTTCCATAAGCGTTTTTGTCTTTTTCCCATATAACTTGTATACGAGCCAGTTTCTATTAGAAGTCCTCCACGAAGGCATCTCTTCCCTTAGGCAGTGCCCTTATGTGCTTTGCCATACTCAACTAAGCCAAACCAAAATAAAAGAGGAAAATCATATGCTTTTCCTTTTCTTTTTGTAGAGACAGTTTTAAAAATATTAACATCGACATGGAGAATCATTAAAATAAATTGAATATATTTTATCAAATTAGCCTGAAAAGGAAATAGTGACATTATGTTTTACAAGAAAGCGATGGGCCCTCACGCGAACTTTAAAATACATCATTGATTTTAATTAATGATTTTCGAAACTTATTTAAATTTTTTGTAACAAGTACTTTGGACGCTTTCATATTTAGAATCCCTCAAAATCTCAACATTTAAATGAAAATATTTAATAGGACTCTGATCTTTTTTCCAGAAAAGTTCAAATTTGATCCATAATTTTACATTTTTGAAGCATTTAAAACACACATTTCAATGTTTTAGTGTTTTAATGTATAAAAGCAGTTTTCAGCATTCCTCGTGTTAATATATTTTTCATATATTCATCGTTTTTCAATTGGATGTTTCAAGTAATTCCTTTGTAAATATAATTGTTTAATATATCCAAAAATAAGGCAGCAAGCTACATTTTGAAGTTAATTATGTTAATAGCTTAATAGTATCTCATTACATTTCCTTATTGGATGCTAACTGAGGTGATAAGTGTTGCTCCATTCTGTTCTTCACCCTTTCGCGCCGATTGTCACTATACGTGCCAGCATGAAATGCACTCATATCTCGTCTGACACACTGGCGTGCCAGAGCGTTTTCTCGTTCACCTCCAGCTATCGCATATTTGTGTCAGTGTCCTGGAACGTTTTAAAAACTATGACGTTTGGCACAAGATGGCATTGTATTTGCACATTGTTTCAGATACATGCAGATTTGACCTATTCAAAATGAGAGTAGCATGACTTACATACATGTGGTTTTTGGTTATGTAAACATAAGGGGAAAGGAATGTTTCCAAATGGCATGCTTTATGACGGCTCTTTAAGCTTTGATATTTGTTACAATTATGGTTTAAATATCTTTTTCCTTTAATTTACATGAAAATATATAAAAAAAATTGCTCACTTTGAGAAATAATTTTCGGAAGCGCTATTCAAATTGTTCCAAAATTTTACTTGTTAAAGTACATTAATAAACTTCTAAATTAATAAAAAATACAAGAACATCTGTTTACAAAAAGTAAAATCTTTCACGTGAACTGGAAGATAGACACTCAGTGAGCTCAGTCTCTGACAAACTGTCCATATGAGAATCACTAAAAATACCGCTTTCCAAGTCTTTAGGAAATGAATCATCACTCTCATTCATATCACTATTCGGCTCATTTATCATTCGTCTGATAAAAATGAAAATTTCCTATTAAATTTTTACAACATTTCTGTTAAATTTTTAATAAATTTCGTAAATCTGTAACACAAAAGATGTCAGTCTAATGTCATTTGCGAATAAATTAAAAACGAATAAAATAGAGCTCAAAACTATAGCGGTGAAGTGAATATTATGACTTGAAGGTAGAAAACGTAACACAGAATTATATTTAACAGTCCAAAGTCGTCACTTTATCGAACATAAGAATTTTGGAGCATAAATTGGCCCATTGGTTGCCAAAATGGACAGATAATGTGGTGTAATTATGCAAGTACAAAATGTTAATTTAAATGAAACTCTTCGCTTGTAGTATTTTTCATTTAGGTAGACGTAATGTGCAATTGTTTTAGCTTTTTATCTAAAGAAAATTTTAAAAAATTATTTTAAATGTAATAATTAGCAGTTCTGTTTCCTTTTTTTAATATCATGGATTGACTTTCTTAATTTGATTTGATGTAGTATTAACAATTACATTTTTATGGAGGTACTGGAGTTCCAATTAACTAAGTTTAATTGCTTCAGAGTTAAAAAAATGTTCCTTCTTCTGATTATTTGCACAAGTTTTACGATTTTGGATACTAAGATCACCACACTGATTTTTTTTTCAATATTGGGGTTTTGTTTGTGAAGTATTTGGGCATTTTTTACTGCTTATATCGAATACATATTCAGAAAATATATGAATGAAATGAAAACCGCAGTTAAAAATGAAAATTAATCTTAAAGAGTGCAAGGAATTGAATTACAGTCCTTATCTCTATAACTTAATTCTGGCTTGTTGCATATCCTCTACTGATTTATTATCAGTCTTTATCTCCCTCCAATTTTCTTTTACAGAAATTGGCTGAGTCCGCTTCATCACTAGTTACTCTTGTGGAACGGTGTTTGATACACTTGAGTGTCTAGGCTGTTTCGAAATATTTTACAAAGTATCTTATTTCAGGTATAGCATTTTCTTTTAAATTTTGAAGAGACTCACGTACCCTCAAAGCTGTCTTACCGTAGCTTCGTTATTTTGCTGGTGAATTAGCTGAATGCTGCACTGCTTGAAAACATGATGTTCAGAATCTTAAAAATAATACCGTACTGGGCAAATGTTACAATCGTAAGTAAATTCGAAGCTGAAGTTTTGAAACGGAGCTTTGCTTCTCTAGTTTCATTAGTCAAAGTCCTAAATCAATAAAAAAGAGGTAATTAAGTACGCTACTGTTTTTTTAGATTAGAAAAAAAATCATTTCAGTTGCAAAAGCATTATCTAAAATTTTCGAAAATAATTTGCATTTCTAATTAAAAATGACCGGGAAGTGAAAGTAAAAAAAGAAGGAAAAGAGAAGTAGAACAAAAACACTCCATTTTTCTATTTCTTTTACGTAAAAAGTGACTCACGGAAATAATAGGAATTTATTATGTAAATTAAAAACATTCCTCTGAATCCAATTGCAACAGAACCAATTTTGCACTTAGATTGATTTCATCTCATTCCTGCAAAAATCAATCTTCTCGTTCCCATTTTGTCGATTCCCTGGTTGCAGGGGTAAAAAAACTCTTATGAAAGCAGTTAAAAGTTATTTTTTAGATTAACGAATATCGTTAACGGTTTACGAGAAAAAATCAATTATTTCTTATTCCCTAAGGGCTTTAGAACTGTCTAGAAATCAATTAAGACATCTTTAGATATGTGAAGTGTATTTATTATTTTACTTGTACCTAAACGTTAAGTTACGTATTTCTAAAAGATCTGAAAAATTAATTACAGTTTTCATCAGACCTTTAGGCATCTGTGAATGCGTATTTCATGCGATGGGCCAGTTCCAGATAGGTATTCGTATAACGCACGTATCTCCCAAAACAAAATATTAAAAGCAATAAAATTAAAAACCTTTTCTGCACGATAGGTGTAATTTAATTACATTTTTTCGACAAAATCCATTAAACAGAAGTAGTTTTAAGATCATTCTACGGTTTTCATCTTGGGTTAAAATCTTGTAAATGGGTTGTTATTAATAAAAAGATACTGGAAGCAAATACAAGAGTTAAAAATACAAAAACTATAATAAATATTTTAGTTAATTAGGTACTTATAATAAAAAAGTAATAAAAGTTTCCATTTATAAATCTAGCTTAGAGAGATTAGAATAAAATAAATTCAAGACAAGCAGTAAAATCATTTTCTCATTACATTTTACAGCTACTGAAAATTTGCACATCTTAATTTATAAGGAATTATTTCTTTAAATCGGATACAAGCAAATAAATTGGATATAGGAACTGCAATTCCATTTAAATTTAAAACTTCCTGAAGAAACTTCTTTATTACCCTGTTTTTGTGAACTTTTGTTATGTTTGTTACACTCTAAGCTTCATTTGTTTTCTTTTTAGTAAAAGACGTCTTATTGATCTTAAATACATACTACGGCTAGTGGCCCCGGTATGTAATCTACACTTATGTTCATAAATTAAGGATAATGCAAAATAAGGCAAAGTAAGCGTTAGAAGCAAAACAAATTTGACTTATTTGTAAAGCTTATTTATTAAACAAGAGGTAAAATGCAAAAAAAGATGTTATATGTTTGATATTATTAAAAAAATTAGCGACTTTTTCTTCCTGGAGCAAATTATAAAAAAAAAACCTATTTACAAAAAACCAATATTACATGGTTGATATGATTGTTAATACATTGTATGTCTCCCAGACAATGCAATACAGTCCGTACAACGCCTAGGCATGCCGAGTATCAAATTATCAATCTGATCTCGTTCGTTCGTTACGGAGAGACGGGGACGCCCTAACTTTACCATTGTGGTTATACGGGCATGGTCCCACGCCCTCCTCCTGGTTTTTCATATCAGCTCCACCACAGCCAAGGGAGCGGACAAGCCAGTACCAGTACGGTCCCTGTCGAGCCTGATCCCATCCTAGGTACAATACCCGGGTTCTAGTCCTGTGAAGAATAAGGTACAATAGTACCTGATATTTTACCCCCGTGGTTGAGACTGTCTAAGTACAGATCCTAGCCAGTACTTCCCAGGAATTCTCCTGAGTCAACCCCCGGGGGGGATCAATCTGATCTTGGGGATATTACACCACTCAAAACGCAAGGCTCTCCGAAGTTCCGGTAGACATGTAGAAGGAGGTTGACGGGCTGCAACTCGTCGGCCAAGCACGTCCCACACGTGCTTTACTTGATTCAAGTCCGGTGAGAATGCTGGCCAGTCCATACGGGGGATATCCTGCGATTGAAGGCATTCGCTTACGATGTTTGCACGGTGAGGACGGGCGTTGTCATCCATAAACACAAATTGTGCGCCCCGAAACAAACATACATGTTGTTCCATAATGGCGTTCCGATAGATTTGGCTTGTCATGGTTCCAATTTGAACATGCAGGTCAGTTCTGGAACCCAGAATAATTCCACCCCAAACGAGCACTTCTGCACCACCGTTAACGGTGTCGTTCAATGATGTTTTCTTGGTAGTAACGGGTATCTGGAGCTCTCCATATGAAAGTTCGGCGAGAATCAGACTGCAAGCTAAACATGGACTCGTCGGAAAATATGACACAAGCCCACTGTTGCGGTGCCCACAATGCATGCTCTTTACTCCAGGCTAACCGCAGGCGACAGTGAGTTGCAGTAAGTGGAACGTATCAGACAGGTCTACGAGCATATAGACCAATCTGCCCTAAGCGTCTGTACACGGTCTGCCTTGAAATTGTCGTACCAGTGGCTGAAGAGAGCTGACGAGACAGGCCTGAGGCTGTGCTCCGCCTGTTTCCTTTGGCAGTAACTGCCAAATACCGGTCCTCATTCGGCGTTGTAACTCTGGGGCGACCTGTGCTGTAACGTCTACTCACATTACCATCATCTTGGAATTGTTGCCAAAGCCTGGAGATGACACTCTGGGCAATTCCAAGTTCGTCTGATACTTCCAGTTGGGTACGCCCACATTCCAGACGGCCGATAATTCTACCACGTAAAAAATCATCCAAATGCGTCCTTTGTGTCATAACTAGTCGGTTATTGCACTGAAATGCTTATAAAGCGCCTGCGAACAATTTTACTTCTTTGCCTGTATTCTTTATATATCACTCTCTTACACTCTCGTCATTGTGACGTACCATCGGTGTCATCTGGTTACTTCCTGAAATTTGCATATGATTCTTAAAGATGTGTGTAGTGATTTTACAGGTGATATATTTATTTTAGAGTTCGATTTCCGCGTGACTCCGAATTATCCTTAATTTAATCACATGAGTGTATAATTCAAGCGGTTAAAAACTGCTGAATACTGGTAGTTCGTCCTGTGTTCAAAACCAGCTAAACGGGTTTACTGCCTGGTTAATTTTCTTGTTTTCCCCAAATGTAAGATGAATCAGAGCTAGTTTTCCTTAGAAAGAAGAAAGATATGTCTACTACGAAGATATTTCTACCATAGGCCCCGTGTACTTTGCCGCATTCAAATAATCAACCAACAGACACAAACTACAGATATAAAGGTTGTCAAAATGAGATCCATGATTTTATAAAGTAGTTTCATCACATCAGTTTTAATAAGTTTAACTTCCGTGTCGCTCCTAGGAGAACAAAAATTTCAATTGATAAAATGTTAATAAATTAAATATAAATGTTTAATGCTTTTATTTCCTAATTTTCCGGAGATGTCCGAGAACAAATTATTGATTCGAATCATTTTACAGTGCCTATTACCCAACAAAATTTACGAATTTTTCGAGCAAATGTAGGGGTCAAACAAAAACAAATGTATACGTTTTGGTAATTCATATATCTCTATAAATGGTAAGTTAGAGCTCGTTATTAAATTCAAAGCTGGCCTATTATTAGTTAAACATTTTTCTACTAATTTTGCGAGGAAATATATGAAGTTCTGTGTTTATTTATATGAAACATAGTAAAGAATTTATTAACCGAACTTTTTGTCTTAGGAAAAGTTCAATTTCTTATTTACAGCTGCAATCGTGAAATATTCTCATTGTGTAAACACTGCAATAATGAATGTTCTTCATTTTTAAAAGCCTATAATTGAAAATAATATTTAGGATAAATATTTAATAAAACAAATCTTGTAGCCATCTTTTTTATACAACTTATTCCCATAGTATTACCTCTTTAGAAGCCTAAAGAAAATTTAAGGATTTGACATTGAAACATCTCAGATTAATCTGTCTCGAAGAGAAAAAGTTTGAACCTAATCCAATTATAGAATATTATTACTATAAAAATGTTCTTCTCTAAAGTAATAATAACTGCATATCTGATTAAGCAAATCATCAGCTTAACATACCCTTGCACTTGCTAAATAACACTGACCATAAAAGATCATGAAATCGTTATTAACTTTAAGATGTTGCGCGAAGTGGTGGTATAGTGGTAGATTAATATTGCATCCTCAAAGGAAAGGACTAAACTGAAAGAAAGGCCGATTTCTCAAGGCCAAAATGTTTTACGAAACTCCTGTCTTTAAGTTTTTCTTCAGAGTAATTGTCACTAGAGCAAATTATTTTTCTCTTGTTTGCTATGGACACGGTGTATTTCAGAGCTAAATTCTGACTCGGAGTAGACAATACCATCTTTCGTAGTCCTCCAAAAAGAAAGTGAAACCTCCGAAAAAGGTGTGAAAATGTTGTTGCTTATGCTCTTTTGTCTGCGTAGTCAGCCCAAGCCCACGAAATTCCTCATGGTAAGGAGCGCTATATTACGCCTGCCATTAACAACCGCCTTGAGCACCATTCAGGTGATAGCGCGATTTAGCTCAGTGCCCCCCCCCCAATTTTGATGGAGAGAACCCCCCGGGGGGAGACGGGTTCGAGGGCGTCCCATTCCTCTTTCTTTCCGCGAGAAGACTTCCGGCTCGCTGCATACTTAGAATGCCACCATGCCGAACCGATACTATACGTTTACAAACACCCATGGTTTCTCCGGGATTCGAACGCGGGCTCTTAGACACGGCAGTCAGCGACGCTAACCACTATATAACCACTATACCGCTGGGAGGCAAAGGCTTAAGTTAAACCTTTTTGTTAGACTTTCGACTTACACAACTCGTAGCAATTCATCACCTTATAAGATATTTCTCCCACCTTCTACGCATGCCTTCATGGTGTAGTGGTCAGCAGTCTCGACACGGAACCGAGATGTCCGTGGTTCGATTCGCGGAGAAGGCGCTGCTCATTTTTCACATCTCCTGGTTCTAAATAAATCCTAATGACTCTACAACTGGCGCCAAACTAAAAAAGGTGGTGGATGATGATTTGGTGATTGGGTCCCCAAAACCCCAGTCGCCCTTTAAAATCGGGAGTATATAAGGTATTTCCCCCGCCTTCTTCACACCTTTGTGGTGTAGTGGTCAGCCCGCTCGACGCGTAACCGAGAGGTCCGTGGTTCGATTCCCTGCGAAGGCGTTGCTCCTTTTTCATGTCTCCTGCTTCGAAATAACCTAATGTCTCTACAACCTCTTACGGGTTCTAACAGAAAGTTAATGTAAAACTTAAGTAATTAAAGTATCTAATTCACATGACAAATTTCTACTTTGGTTTTGTCTTAGGCCCTTTAGTTATGCGAGTGAACGCAGCTTACAAAAGGCTAAAGCAGTTTCAAGTAAATCCACCAGCTGGAATAAATAATACGAAAAGCTCAACAAGAACTGCCAAAGGTTCGCTGCCAAAAGCTCTCCCCTAATCTAAAGAACTCCTTTTATATATACTTTATTAATCTGCATTCTGGTATGAGCCGATGAAAGCAGATATGACAGTAAAGATAAATAATAAGAAATGGGCTAATAATATTAAAATCTACAACTTTACTGCAAACTTTAACTACATTTAAGTGATATTACCAGATTAATGTATTTTATTTATTTATCTGTTCAGTAATCAAGAGCACAAATAAAGTGTAAAATTTAAAAACTCAGTTTCTTCCAAAAGTAAAAGAAATTATTTCTTTTTTTAAATGAGTTCTTCTTCTAATTTTATATTTTCAAAACCCACTGATTTACAAACATTCATTTTATCCTTGCTTTTTATGCCTGGCATTTTATCGCTATCAAAATAAACATGTGGATGTAAAAAAAAAAAATTAATACATAAAATTATTTACCCGTTTTTTGATTCTAGCTTAATAGTTTATCATTATTATTATGTTAATATTTTACAAAACCTAATACATTCAGCACAAATAAAATGATATTTAAAATCCGAAGGGAAAAAAGGAATCTGGACGGTTAAGGTTCGCTGCCAAAAGCGATCTTATCACACATTCGAACTTTTTTTTTTCCTCCCTGAATTTTATTGAAATAGTTTTTGCAATGTCGCTGTTTCAGGCACTGTATGACTTGCAAGCACGTAAAGATAAAAAGGACTAAGACATGTCATTAGAAACAAAAGAAAAGCCGTAAAAAGAGAAACACTGTTTTTCGGTCATAGAACTAAGAAAGAGATAAAGTATATGTCAAAATACACGTCTGGGAACTTCCAGCACACCTTTTTGACACATCTTCGATGAAAAGCAAAACTATTCCCAACAAAAATTGCGCAACCGCAAATATATGAACCATCATATAGCCAACTGCGCAAGCAAAGAATAAGACAAAACGTCAGCATTTCAAAGGACATCAGGTGCAGTGTCAAAGTTACCTTTTGTTCTAAGACGCGCCGGAATCACGAAGGGTGATTCTTTTTCCATCTAGTGTCGAGTTTGGGGATAAAAATGGCGAAGATAAAGAACTTTTTCCTCTCTTTCAGCTGTTCAGAAAAGTGTCGCTCACGGAAACAAGGGGACATTCCTGAGATCGTTATTCTTCTTTACTATTGGTGTCACGCACTGGTTTACGGCGTGGGGGTTGGTGTGACGCGTGTGCCGAAAAGAATGTCTTTGCAGGCGGTATTCTTTTGGTTTCCGAATGCTACAAAAATTTTTGAGAATATGTGCATAGCCACTGATGTTAACAAAAGCATTTCTAAGCTGGAAAAAAACTCTTTACAAAAGCAGAAGTGGAGAGATATATTTTTCGTTATTTGACATTGAAATTTGAAAAAGAACAAAGAGGTGTGAGAAATAAAAGATGAATAAAGGCCAAAGAGCTTACAGGATAAACAAAGAGAAGTCAAATAAAATGAAAGAAACAAAATTCGAGAAATATATCCGCACACTTATGGGGGGGCATAAAAAAGTGAAAAACAAAATGGAAGTCAATTACCGAGTAATTTTTGTACATAC
Organism: Stegodyphus mimosarum; assembly: GCA_000611955.2. NCBI lineage: Eukaryota > Metazoa > Arthropoda > Arachnida > Araneae > Eresidae > Stegodyphus > Stegodyphus mimosarum. The sequence continues at coordinate 103,864 of KK113891.1, forward strand.
GTTGCATATATTTGTATACTTCATTCCAATCTTTGATGCTTTTCTTTCCGGTACAAGTACTATTTACTAGTACTAGTTTTAAAGTCTGATTCAAAATACTAATATAAAATTCGTATTATGTATGTAGTTACTCATTTAACATTTGATTTTATAAATAAAATTTAGACAAAAATTTAGAAATCAATTACATTTCAGTCTGAAAACGTTTTAACAAATTAGCGTTCATTCTGTAATATTTTGTCTGCATCAATACCACTTTCACAATTTCTCAAAGCATTCCAAAAAAATATCTGATGTGTGCACCACATGTCTTCCTTGTACGGAATATTAAATTATACGCAGTTATTTCTTGCATTTCAATTAAACTTATTTCTTCGAATTTCATTAGAGATATATTTCTCATTCAATTAATTTAGTTTTCACTTCGCGACAAGGGAAAAACACATAAAAACTCAAAATATTTTTAATAAAAATTGAATGATATAGAAAAACATAAAACACCAAACACAGTTAAAACACTTAAAAAAACAATTTTTACAATTGAAATTTCCTTTTCTAAGCAAAAACAAGTAATTCGGCCAACAGGCAAAAAGGTAGATTTTTCGGTGAACAAAACTAAAAGTTTACTTTTGGTCCCAGTCGGCAAAAAGACACTGAAGGTGCAGAAAGACTTAATTCACTATTCTGCTAAGTTTCAAGGGTAAACAAATATGGCAGCCATAGCAAAAAAAAATAGGTTTAGCTGCACTTAAACAACTTTTAAATTGTTGATAATTCTGCAACTATTGCTTGCAGATTAACTAAAGGCATAAAAACTTTAAGCAGAAGATAAGAAGAGTATAATTCAATCATTTTTAAAGCAAACAATTGCGAAATTTAATGACACATAAGAATAAAAAAAAACTGAGCTCACTGAGCGAAGTAATAAAATGGGTACACACATATATATATATATACATATATTTACATACTTTTGGTGAGGTCCATTACCACCAAAAAGGGAAATGCACAACTACATGCTATAGCAGTCTTATGTAGAAAATTCGAACGCCTGAGGCTACTCTTTTTTAAGTTATACGGGATACATACATACGTACGTCACGTAAAAGCATCGTTAAATTGCATTCGATAGCGTTCAAAATGGATATTTTCGTTGAAATATAGTACCCGGAATTTTTCGTGATTACAATACTTCCTTTACTTCGTACAAGGAAGTAAAAAGGATTATTATAATTGAAGTTAACTAAACGGTTTGCAAATTCATGTATGTGTTGAGTTGTCGTTTCACTGTTTGAGCGCTATCATTGCAGTCAAAAATTCTAGTTAGAGATATTATACATTAATGCCAATTTCAAATACTGCTGACTAATATACTATCATTTTCAATTAATAATGTACATGAAAGGTTCTTTTAAATTAGTTTTCACAGTTATCTTTTAAATTTTGTTTTGACAGTTATTTTTATACAATCTTCGCAAATCAGTTATTATTTTTTGCAACATCTTTTTCCACAAGAAAAGAGAATCATGTAACTGAAACTGCTTTTGCATCTAATTCTATATATCAAAAACTCCGAAATTTTTCTACATCCATTAAAGTTTTCGGATTTCCTTTGATAGAACTCAGGTAATAATTAATTTCGGATGAAGTTGCTGCTATTTAAAAGCTTAGAAGGTAGCTTAGAGTAAGGGCCATACTTGCTATCTGATTGTGCTAACTAATCCGGACTAATTCAATTTTCCAAAGAGAAATGACGTATTCTGAATCTCCGTGGAGAGTCTGAGAAATATTTGATCATTATTACCAACATCAAAGACGCGTTCAGTTTTGTAACTGCAGTAGTTAATAAATAAAGTAGTATAACATGCATTGATAATGAAATTTGCGAGATTTTACTTTCACAGTTTTGTGTTTAGTTTAGAACCACAAGAGGAAACTCTCAGAATTGGATATTCAACGTAATTCATTAGAATTATGAAGTCCTATGGTAGTATCTGATAGAAAATTTCTGCATCTTATGGAAAGCTTGTCGATGCCATTTGTTACAATCTACGAAGCATTTCATAATCAAGTTTAAAAACTGATTTTCCATCCGAAATCATTTTGTTTCTGTTAGTAAACTGTAATATTTTTAATAAGGAGATAGGCGCAAAATAAATATCTAATTTTTTTACTTGAATATGTATAGAAATATAATTAAACGTCTTATGCCGACTAGCTCTTTAAGACCCTCCTAAGAATCCAAAGAACCTCCTAATAAACACACCCAAAAAGTAACAATTATTTCTGACAAAATGAAAGTGGACAGATACTGAAGCAGTAATACACGCTGAAGGCGTTATCTCTTCAAGGAACTGAAATTGTCTGGAGCCATGAGTAAGCTATGGGTAAGTCTTATAACAGCTTATTTCAATAGCTTTAGAATTTTTAAAACTGAAAAATGTTTGAAACAAATTTACTTGACATAGGTTGAGTTAAGCATACAGTGAAAAATATATAAAATAAAATTCTTCGAAATATTTTCAAGCAGTAAAATTTGTTTCGTAACTTTATGCAAAATTTGAAAGGAAATGCTAAAGCTTTATTCTTTAGTATAAAGTTTTAACTTTCATTCATAATTATTATCGTAAATTTTTACGAAGAAGCTTTACATTCATATAAAAATAAGTATAGTAAATAAAATATAGTAAATTGTGTATAACTGCTACTGTTAACAAAAATTCTGCTTGAGACACAGACACACCAGAAAGTTTTTCACAGATTTCTACATGTTACTAAAGTAATAAGCATAAATTATCTGCACAGTCATAAGGTTACTTTTTATGCTGGAGAAGGGAAAATGTGCAATATCCTCGGCGAGACTTGAACCTAGACCTCTCGAACACCCGCAAAGCGTACTGACCATTACTCCACGAAGGCGTGCGATGAAGGGCTGGAGAAATAACCTATGTACTCCCCCTTTTAAAGGGTGACTGGGGAGTAGATGACCCAATCACCAAATCCTGGTGGTGGACAATCATCATCCACCACCAGGTTTTAGTTTGGGCGCCACTCGTAGAGTCATGAGGTATTTTATGAAGGAGGAGTCATGTAAAATGAGCAGTGCCCTCGCCTGGACTCGAAACACAGATCTCTCGAATACGCGCAGGGTGTGCTACCATTGCACTACGAAAGCACGCTGTAAGGAGGGAGAAAATATCTTATATACTTCCCCTTTTAAAGGACGACTAGGGAATTAGGCAACAGCATTGTTCATTTTTCACGTCTTTCAGCCACAAAAATCCTAATGTCTCCACAGCATTAGGTGCAGACTATTCAAGAAATCAAGAGACGTGTTTCAGATAAAATTGCTTCAGTAGATGAGAATTAGGTAGTTATTTTATTTAATGGTGAATCCATGCTTATTTACAGAGCTACTGCTGTCTTTATCTTCATTTGGAGAACGCCAGAGGCTCGTACAAGACACTCAGCTTTAACGAACAGTATCGTTTTGACGTTAGTGCTATTCCACTGTAAGCCGTTGTAGAGCTATTAAGTTTTTTTTGAAGCAGGAGAGGTGAAAAATGTTGCCTTCACCGGAACTCTACCCTGGACATCTTGAGTAAGCGTCGAGTATGCTACCGTTAAACAACGAAGGCATGCTGGAAGGAGGGAGAAAATACCTTATATGCTCCTTCTATTAAAGGGCAGCTGGGATTAGGGCATCCTATCCTGACAAATTATTGTCAACCACCTTTTAGTTAGGGCGCCATTTTAGGGTCATTAGGATTTTTTGAAGCAGAGGACATAAAAAATATGCAATACCCTCGCCAGAGCTCGAACCTGGACCTCTAGAATACTTGCCGAGTATGGTACCGTTACACCGCAAAGGCATGCAAAAAGGAGGAAACGTTTTTGTATACTACTGACAAAGTTACTAATTATAATAATGTTTCTTCATGCAGTAATCAAGGCCTTCGGATATTTATGAAAAACAGAATAATATTAACAATGAAATAAATTTCAGTATGTTATACATCATTGAAGTTAAGCTAATACAGAGGTTCTGAAACTGTGGATAATGATCCATCTGTCGGTCAAGAAATGATTTTTAAAAGGTCAAGAAATGATTGTTAAAGGGTCAAGACAAGGTTTGAAAATATTCAGCGCGGTATTGAGAATGAGCATAATATGAAAATTAAAATTAAAAGGCGTTTGTTACGCCCTTGTGTACCCTTCTATAAAGTATCCTTGTGTACTTATGAGAGATATTATAATAGACTAGAGCATACCATTCACATAAATATTGCGATACCAATACTTCTGTAAGGAACACAAATCTCTATGATTCATTGTATTCGATTTTAGGTACCTGGATCTTAGGTAATATGAAAGCAACTAAGTAAATCCAGAAAGAAGAACAAAAAATAAAATTTCATGGTTAATCTGATTTATATAGGCTTGCATGGTATTTTCTAACTCCTTTCCGCGTGCCTTCGTGGTGTAATCGGAAGACACGTCCAGTTAGTAATTGGGAGTTCGAATCCGGCGTAGACATTGCAGCTTTTATACGTTTCCTGCTTCGACAAATCTAATGATTCTACAAACCATTTAAAATCCTTTTTGACGATGATGAAATGTTAGTGATAATGATGAGTTTACTGTGATTATTTTTTAGAACTTTTACTTCATAATAGGAACAAAAAGACATTTGACTAAAGTTATTATAATTTTAATATACATCCATTGTAGAATTATGACCTACATTAATTTTTTCTTTCTCTACATTTTTCTGTACTACATTTATTCTTTCTTTCTTTCTACATTTATTTCTGTACTTCTTGCCTTTCATTACTTTCCTTTTTTTTTTCATCATTTTCGTTCTCTCTCCTTTTTGTTGACGAAAGAGAATTTGCTCAGAAATTTTGGGGAAAGATTGCATTGCTACGATTTGATACTATAATATATAAGCTGTCTCAAAGATTCTCGAATGTCACTTTTTTTAGATACTGCTTTACTTTGGGTAATACAAGAGTTATGGTCAGTAAAGCCTCGCATTATACAAGTTCGCTTGCATGACATATTAAAGCCTTAAGTTGACTTTTTCGTGTACTGAAAAAATGATAACTTCTTTTATTGTGTTTCCTTTTAAATTATAAAATTAATATCGGATGTATTAAAATTCATTCTATTAATGATGAAAACTAGCTCCTAAAGAGGTAACCTCCATGAGCACACTGTAATAGGATTTTAACCATCTTTCATACCTAATGATTACCTTTTTTGTATACTATTGACAGAGTTACTAATTGTAATATTGTTTCTTCATACAGTAATCAAGGCTTTCGGATACTTATGAAAAACAGAATAATATTAACAATGAAACAAATTTCAGTACGCTATTTGTGGTTAGGAATGCATACAGAAAAATATTGATCAATTTTTATATTCTGGACTTCGAATTTCTTATGAACTTACAAAGCTCAATAGAAAGAACTAATTAGACTGCATAAGCCTATTTCGAATGTTCATAATATTAATTTGAGTATTCGAAATAGGGTAGTCTTATCTATTTAGGTCCAATTTATACCTCTTTTGTTTTATTAATACGGTATTTTCCGCCCTAGCTTTTTAGCTTCAGATTTTGAAAATAAAAAAAAAAAAAAGGAAAGGAAAAAATTCATGAAACTTCCCCCGTCTTCAGTGAGTTCAGAAAACGCGCTCCTCTAAATTTTAAAATAGATTCGTCCACGTAGTGGTTGTCTTTCGTTTTACTCGCAAAGATATACCCTCGCAAACTTCTGCGAAGGTCACACAGAACCTTTCCTTCCAACCATTGATCTTTATACCCACTTAATACAAGAACCAACCAGTCACAATGAATTAATAAAAACTGACATTTGTTCTACGATTTCGCTAAGTCAGCTGCACATTAGCATTCTTTAATTATTTATGATGATTTGTGACCCAAGGAGTACCAGAGACAACAATAAGAACGGACGAGGTTTAAGTTACAAGTAAAGATAAATGAAGATACCTTACTAGATATTTTAATGTTACTATTACTATGTATTGTTGCTGAAATGTAGGTTTCTATAAAAGAAATAATTTCGTGATGGTTATCGGTAATTTATATACGACTACATTTCATTTGTTATGTTGTTGTTAATGTAATCGCGTCCTTCGGAAATTAAATTAGTCGCATAATTTCACCTTTTGATTTTCAGACGATAACATTATTTAAAAAAGTTGGGAAATACTGCAATTATCTTTAATTAATTACAGTATTAATTAACGTACATTTTATTACATAAGATTTTGGGAATTTTTCAAAGCTTCTGAATACATGAGAAAAAAATTGATGTCTAATAATTTGTTTTTTTCGCGGTAATTTCATTTATCCATAGAATGAATTTTTTGAGCATTTCTCGAAAATTCTCAGGAATTTTATTGTTGAATGTTATGCACTAGTAATATAACTATACTTCATATAAATTCAGGAAATTGCTTACTTGTTTGGTTTTTAACTTTTACTAGATTTAATAAAACTCGGGTTTTTGCAACGCTGAATTTGAGCATACAAAATGCAACTTTGACACTGTCTGTTTATTTAATTCGAAGAAGTGTCTAATAAAAGCCGTTTGCATCGAAAGTTGAGTTGGTTAAGCGAATTCTTTCTTTACTAGTAAAAGTGACAGAAAATTCGCTTTCAAGTTACTTCCAACTAGGTTTAATCGTAGACATCACATGGCTCAATTGCTCCACATTTATTTTTCTTTTGCCAGTCATTTAAAAAATATTAAATTCCTTAGAGAGCGTCCAATATTTAGCCTTCCGCTTGACTACAATTTTCTTGCTGTAGCTAGTTTGAATTGATATTGCAAATGGAATTTGGAGAGTAACATCTTCGACAGAGCAGTTATTTTAATTTCTTGCAAAAAGCCTTTTTAATTCTTTTTTCCTCTGTGTTGTAAATTAATTTTTCCGAAGGTCGCATCTCGAGTTATACACAAGTCTATCAAAACAATGGAATGCTCTTCCTTTCCCCTAATTTGTTTTTAATTTTACCTATGACTTAATTTGCTGGTAGTTTTACCTAAATTAGAAAACGAACATTTCTGTGCTGCTTTAATCCTTAACTGCGATAAATCCTCCTTCTTTAAATAAATTGGCGTCTTGATAGGTTATTATAGTATGTGCAAAGAATATTTGAGCAATTTCAATAAAATCGCCTTTTCGCATATTATCAAAATTCAAATAATTAAAGTATTTAATTACGAAAAAAATCATAATCAGGGTGGCTAGATTTTAAATTAAACTCTCCAATTTTGAGAGCAGTCAGACATAGATACAGGTACAGGTAAAAGTAGGGGGGGCACCAACGATATACCATGGGTCAACTAGTAATGCTTCCCATACTTACTAACTCTTAAAAAAAAACAAATCTGATGTTAACACCACATGACTTCCTTGTACGGAATATTAAATTATACGCATTTTTTCGCGCCTTTCATTTAAACTTATTTCCTCGAATTTCATTAGGGATATATTTCTCATTCAATTTATAAGGTATTTCTCCCGCCTTCTTCGCATGCCTTCGTGGTGTTATGGTCACCACACTCGACGCGTAACCTCCATGGTTCGATTCCCTACGAAGGCGTTGCTCATTTCTCAACACTCCTGCTTCATAAATAAACCAAATTTCTGTGCAAGTGGCGCAAGTGGTGCTGGATGATGATTCTCCACCGTCACTATTTGGCGATTGGGGCCCTAATACCCAGTCGCCCTTTAAAAGGGGGAGTATTTCTCTCGCCTTCCTTGCGTGCCTTCGTGGTGTAGTGGTCAGCACACTCGACGCGTAACCGAGAGGTCCGTGGTTCGATTCCCAGCGAAGGCGTTGCTCCTTTTTCATCTCTCTTGCTTCGAAATAACCTAATGATTCTACAAATAAATTCAGTTCTGACTTCGCGTCAAAGCAAAAATACATAAAAACTCAAAATATCTATATTGAAAATTGAAAGATTGTAGAGACATTAGGCATTTTTGGAAGCAGGAACCATGAAAAATATGCATTGCCTTCGCCGGGAATCGAACCACGGACCTCTGAAATTCCGGCTCAGTGTGCTGACCGTTACACCACGAAGGCACGCTAAGAACGTGGGAGATATACCTTATATACTCCCCTTTTTAAAGGGCGACTAGGGTTTTAGGGGACCTAGTCGCCAAATCCTGGGTGTGGAGAGTCATCATCCACAACCCTTTTAGTTCGGGCGCCACTTGTAGACATTAGGTTTATTTCGAAGCAGGAGTCATGAAAAATGTGCAACGCCTTCGCCGGGAATCGAACCGCGGACCTCTGAAATACCGGCTCAGTGTGCTGACCATTACACCACGAAGGCACGCTAAGAATGTGGGAGATATACCTTATAAGATATAGAAAAACGTAAAACACCAAATACAGTTAAAACAATTTTAAAAAATCTTTTTTACGGTTAAAATCACAGTTTCTACGCAAAAACAAGCAATTCGGCCAGCGGGCAAAAAGGCAGATTTTTCGGTGAACAAAACTGAAAGTTTATTTCAGTTTCACTCGGCAAAAAGACACTAAAGGCGCAAAAACTGATTTAATTTGTTGCGGACTCTATGCTGAGTGAATATACGGAATAATTAATAACTTAAATGATAATTCCAGAATGGGTTAAGCATAATTTCAATAACAGAATAAAAGAAAACGTTACCTTGTTGTTGAGAAGCTTAGTTTCCCTAGATTGGCGACAAATCCACTAATCTCCTAAGTTTCAAATGTAAACAAATATGGCTGCTATGGCCAAACAAATTAGGCTTAGCCGCATTTAAACAACTTTTAAATTGCTGATAATTCTACAGCTATAACATACAGGTTAACTAAAGGCTTAAAAATCTTAATCGGAACATAAGAACAACATAATTCAATCATTTTTAAAGCAAAAAAGTGCACAATTTACAAACATATAAGAATAAGGAAACTGAGCTGAATTGGATTGAAGTGTATATCATCTGCACTGAAATGGATTAAATGGAGCACTGAACTGAACATTTATTAAGAAATGTACTGTCTGTCTACGAGAAGGACAGTTCCTGCCACAGTGTCAGGCGGGTGGAGGTCGCTATAGCAACCGGGCTAGTATATTTCAAATATTTCCGAACCAAGGCTTGCCATTTCGTCTTTAAATGCGCCAGGAGGGCAAACTGAAAAGTAAATCTTCAATACACCCCTACGGAAAATAGGTCAAGGCTCTTTTCTACGGCAACAGACAACTGCAGACTAACTGGCGAGAGCTTTTCTTATGACAGCCAGACAGCAAATTTTTGTGCAAGCAAAAAGCATAAAAAAGTTTGAGCATAAGAACCTGTGCGAATAATTTTTACAGAACCAAAAATCAAAATTTCAGTTAATGTTCGTGTATGATTGGTTATTAAACTTTTTTTTTTACTTTGCCTTTTTGAACATAGGATTCATGTTTACTGACGTGACTTTTTAATGCTTTAAAAAATCACCAAATTATTACTGATCTTATTATTTTTTATTTATTTATTATCTTTATCTTGTTAAAATATGGAATTAAAGGCTTTTGAAAGATACATATGAAGAAACTTTAGATTCAAAAGCAAGGAAATTTGCTTTATTATTTTGCTATAACATACGACAAAATAATACTCTGAGAAAATTACAGAGAAAAAGTTCAAAATTAAATTTTCTCTTATCAAGGATCAAAGATTTGCACAGAATGAGCTTTAAGTAAGCAAAGTAAACAAATAAATAACCATTAAACTGCAAGGCAATTTTTTATTACAAATAACACCAAGCTACCTGAGTAGAAAAAGTAGCTACCTTTTAATGAAAAATTTATTCATTTAAATAACATGTAGGAACATATCAGTTTTAATTAAAAACGCACATGTGTCAAATATTCAGAAAGGAGACTTGAACAAAAATGGAGGTTTTTTTCAAAACTCCAGTTATCTTATCCTATCATAACCTTTTACTTCGGCTATTAGAAAAATCCGAACTTTATATATATATATGTGTGTAAGGTATAACAAAATACGATGGCCGCGGTAAGAAGCGATTGGCGACCTTAAAATTAATTATTCTATATTTAGTGTTCTTCCTCCTAAATTCATGTGTTTTCCAAAATTCGAGATTTTTCCATGTTACATAACGCTGCTTGAAAAATGAAACTAAAACCCAAAATTAACCAATCACAGAGTGGTTATACTTGTACACATACTTAGTGTAAATAGACTTCGCAAGCAACTACGTCATTCATTCATTCCTTTTCAGCCATGACAACAACAATATGCTGTTATGCCTTCCTTTGTTTTTATTCTGAGATGACGCAACATGTATGTAAAAATTGTTGTAATTGCCTATGATCTACAAGTACTTTATCTACTAAAAAATAATTTGATATGTGCGAAAATAAAGATTGAAGATTCATCAAAAATCTACTTTATGTATCCAACTACTCAACTACGCAGACTTCAAGCTGCAGCGCATCAAAGTATCCTTCGTTGGCCATGTCTACACCCAGAAGTTAAAAATACCGGATTCTTCCTACGCACTTAAAATATCACACACACACATGCATATATATCTATCTATATATATATATAGATATAGATATGTGTGTGTGTGTGTGTGGATAAGAGTTTTATAATGCAGACAAACTTTGGAGCCGAGAACTTCAGTCATTGCAGATTTAATATTTTTGGCGGCAAATAACCTCGTACACTAATCGTACCTGTTCCAGAACATTTTCATTTTTCATATTTTTCCGATAAGAAGAGAGCAGTACACCAGCAGTACATTTGGGCAGAGAAGCAGAAAAGAAGTGCGATATGAAAAGAAGTGTGATAAAGACAAAAATCTTAGTTCAGAGTGATTTAGTTTCTTCTTTGATATATTTGTATTAACTAATTAATAAGGCTCTAAAATTACTATTGGCTGAAGGCTTATGTAAGTTATTGCCAACACAGCTTGAAGGAAAACTCATATGATATGGATTAATCTAGAAGAATGATTTGAAAATGTTTATTACTATTGTTAATAATTACTGTTAAATTAATTTTAATTAATAAACTAAAATATAAACAAATTAATAAACTAATTTTTTTTGACAAAAGAAAATTTGTTACAGAATTTAAAGACTTTTACTAGACATTTGTGAAAACATATGTACACTCTTAGACAAGACAAAAAAAAAAAAAAAAAGAGACGCACTAAGAAGCACTTACCGAATGGGACGAAAATCAGTAAAAGTGATGTACATGTACAGAAAAACAAATGATTATAGTTTGAGAAAAATTGGATGATTTATTGAAGTGAGAGAGCTTCACAAAGTGAAAACGTCAGTAACGCGTTTGTCCACCTTTGGCCCTTATGCAAGCAGTTATTCGGCTTGGCATTGATTGATAGAGGTTGCGGATGTCCTCCTGAGGGATATCGTGCCAAATTTTGTCCAACTGGCGCCTTAGATCGTCAACGTCCCAAGCTGGTTGGAGCTTATTAAAGCAATTATATTTCCCAGAAACAAAACTTTGCTTTTAAATGGCTCGTTTTTAAAATCAATAACAAATTAATTCAACACGACAGCTACAATACACTGTTTTATTTTATAGAATAACAGCGATCTGAGAACTGACAATGGGTGAGGGAAAGTAAATACGAGAGACGGTAGTCTCATGTATCACGCAATAACAACACTTGCGAGAAGTGTTTCTCGATACCGTCTTTTCTTTTCGTCACTTCGTTTCTGAAGTAGGAGTGTTTCTAAGGATTTTATTTTCTCAAAGAGTGCTTTTCTACATTAACCACAAGCATCTATAGAGACATCAGATTATTTCGAAGCAGGCGAGATGAAAAATGTGCAATGCCCTCCATGGTACTTGAACCACGGACCTCTCGAATACGTGCCGATCGTGATGACCACTACACCACGAAGGCATGCCAAGAATTCGGGATAAATACCTTATACATCTATCTCAATGTAATAAAATTTCGAAAATCTCTGTCTCGATTGAGTAATAGTCCGCGTTATAGGAGGGAATACAACTCACAGTGCATGGCAAATTCATACAAGATCCTTAATAATGAATGTCTAAAAGATATTGACTCAAAATTTTTAATCCACAGCACAGAAGGAGTAGGAATGCGCTAATAATATATTTTTGTTTCCCATTTTGAAAGTTCTAGTGCTGTTATGATAAAATTTTCCTTAATTGTACAATTAAAAATTTCAGTTTCCAATATTTTGGTGACACTGCAGAAAACCGCTACAGTCTTTGGAATTTGTCATACACTCTTAGACAAAAAAAAAAGACGCACCAAGAACGAGTTATCCGAATGGGACGAAAATCGGTAGATGTGATGTACATGTACAGAAAAACAAACGATTACAGTTTGAGAAAAATTGGATGATTTATTGAAGTGATAGAGCTTCGCAAAGTAAAAAAATCAGTAACGCGTTTGTCCACCTCTGGCCCTTATGCAAGCAGTTATTCGGCTTGGCATCACTTGATAAAGGTTGCGGATGTCCTCCTGAGGGATACAGTGCGAAATTCTGTCCAAATGGCGAGTTAGATCGTCAACATCCAGAGCTCGTTGGAGGGCCCTGCCCATAATGCTCTAAACGTGCTCAATAGGAGAGAGATCTGGCGACCTTGCTGGCCAAGGTAATGTTCGGCAAGCACTAAGACAAGCAGTAGAAACATATGCAGTGTTGTTGTGGGCATTATCTTGCTGAAATGTAAGCCCATGGTGGCGTGACATGAAGGGCAGCACAAGAAGCCTTAGAACTTCGTCGACGTACCGCTGCGCTGTAAGGTTGCGATGGATGGCAACGAAAGGGGTCCTACTATGAAATGAAATGGCACCTCAGAACATCACTCCTGGTTGTCGGGCTGTCTGCCGGAAGAGAGTCAGGTTGGTATCACACCGCTGTTCGGGGCGTCTCCAGACTCGCCTTCGCTGGTCATCGGGGCTCAGTTCAAAGCGGGACTCATCACTGAAGACTATTCTACTCCAGTCAGTGACATTCCAATGCGAATGAGCCCGACAGCACTGCAAACGGGCTTGACGTTGTACAGAGGTCAATGGTGCTCGCCGCAAGGAGCGCCGTGACCTCAGTCCCCTTTCTGTGAGCCTTCTACGAATGGTCCTTGCGGTCACTGAAGCCCTTTTGCACGTACAATCGATGATATGATGCATTTGGGGCTGTGAGTGCCGCTCTGACGATTGCTCGGTCTTCACTTTCTGTCGTTTCTCTAGGCCTACCGCTTCCTTCTTGACGATGTGTACGGCTATGGTTCACTCATCCTGCCAACATCGCCTAATAGTGGTATCGCTCCTGCTCAAATGTAGAGCTATTCGCCAATAAGGCTAACCGGCTTCTGAGCCCAACTACACGACCTCTCTCAAATTCTGACATCTGCGCATATCGTTAGCGCACCTGTATGCGAGGCATAGTCACTGTTTACCAGAGTAAACGGAATGAAATTCGGGAAGAATTTATGACCTGGAATAGTAATTAATCTTAAATATCCTGCGAGTTGCGCAGATCAGATGCGCTGTAGCGACAACCGTTCATTCATTGGCAGCCAAAATGAAAAATTTTGCATTTTCCGTCGAAACCTGTACGCATATCGATTTGCGTCCAACATGCTTTACATCTTCTCGGTGCGTCATCATGCGTCTTTTGTTTTGTCTAAGAGTGTATATAAGAATAATGGAAAGAAAAATTCAAATTTTCTACTTATTTAAAACTTATTAATTTTCAACTAAATAACAAAATTGTCTATATGTAAATGTACTTCCAAACAAAGTAACTATTCTTATTGCAAGAAAACTTGTAGCTGAAGATATTTATCTTTTAACAAGTACTAAGCATAATTAATCAAATCTAGGCCTTTGAATGAAATTTATATCATAGTTTCAGTTAATTAGCTCGATTTGCAGATTTTCCGGAGGACTATTCACGTTCAATTTTGGCAATGAAAATAATATAAAATTATACTCAAAACAAATAAAATTTTAACTTTTCTTCAAATTCTTGTCATAATAAAATTAATTAATATAAGGGAAATGTATTCGCGGGCCGTATAAAATTACTTCAAAGGCAGCATGTAAGCCCTGAGCCGCCAGCCCGAGAACACTGACTGGAATGTTGTATATAGGAGAATAAGATTAATCCTTAAAACATAGCTCAGACAATGAGGTGTAAAATAATTGGTGGATATAAGCACGTAATTATTCAAAGGGATTTATTTCTCTTTTTATGTGAAATTCATATATTACGTTGTCATCACTCAATTGCACTGCAATAGAGAATATTGTTGAGTTCTACAGGTTCGTGGATTTGGAGTAATTTATGATAACACTTGATGAAGAATCAAAACGCTAGTAATCATTCGCCAGTAAGCACAATTACACAGGACAGTTGGAAAGACACGTTCATAATCGTCGAAAAACTACGATAAACACGCTGAAACAATCAGCAACACAGCCTTCAAGCTATAACGGTGAAGACAGCTTCATGGCAACGCACTAAAGTACTTCTCGCAACTCAGTGGATCGCTTTCAACCTAATCCCTGAGCTCAAAAAACTAATTTTCCCGTACAAGTAGGGTATGTATAGCTTTAACCTACTTTCGAGAATATTCCCTAGAAAACCACTAAAAATGCGTTCCAGAACGGTCGCTCTCCGTCTATGACATATCGCCCTGCCACTTACTGGCAACGCCAACCTATCTCTTCGCAGCTGGAAGCTATCTCTCCGCAGCTGGGCGTTTCGCAACAATATGGCAAAAAATTACGCTCCTCCCTGCTTTGTTTGTTATTATTAAAAAAGGAATACAAAACAAATGTTTTGTTGCTGCACTACTGTTTCTCATAGAACGTACATGAACAAATTTTTCAGAAGAATATAATATGATTTAAATAAAAGAGTTCTTCATTCCAAAACTTATATTACGTTTATTCTGTAAATTTTTAATTTATACATGTGTAATTTAAAGCAATTGTAACATAATTTTTAATTTGTATACTTGTAATTTATAATAATTACTGTAATTCTGTATTTAGATATTTAAATAATCTGTCCTATTTTTCTCAACTACAGGTTTCTTCACATTTTTGCACTCATCACACATCCAAACGCTTTTCTGTTAGTTACTAGAACAAGAGTTTAGTAAACGAATTTATTTTTTAATCTGTTTACCTGTTACGAGTTAATAATATTATTTCACTTTTAAAGGCAAGATTAGAAGGCTAATTAAAAATTTCTTCCATCATTTTGACTGATGACTTTTCCTTTGCTTTTGTTTTCTTCGTATTTTTATTTATACCGGTTCATTCATTGCTTAATCTTATCGGCTTATTTCCCTGTTTAATATTCTTTTATATTTACGACCTCTTACAAATATTTGGAGAATTAAACGAAAGAAAGAGATTTATAAGCATGCATATATTGATAGCAAAATCTCTACATATTTTAAGCAAAGTGGCAAAACATATTAGCCGAAGAATGTGTGAGAGAGCTATGAAAAGAATTAAACAAGACACAGGAGGAAAATTTTATGGGAATGCTCATAAAAATATGAATTGTGAGAAAAGCAAATTAAAGAAATAAATAATGATTAGAACTAGGACAGCAGGAAACATAAATAAAGCAAATGAGTAACGGTGACGTTTAGTTAAAAAATGCAAAATTTTTAATAAAAAATGCAAATCGAAATAAATTCTCGTGGAGATAATGGAATAAATAAATAAAGCTGGATCAAATTATTTGAATAAAGATTGGATAAATTAATAAATTCAGCGTGGGAAGATTCGTCGGTTTTGTTGATTTATTAAATTAGCAAAAACGCTTGTGATTCCTTTAAAAGTAAATAGTTAGAGCAAACATAAATTACGACGCGCATAAAAACATCTTCTTTGTGTTAAAATTGCTCAATACTTTCACTTGTTTTTTATTTTTTGCCACATTATCTATTGCGCTAGCAAAAATTAAGCTCCTAGTGATCCTTCCGATGTCATTGAGCCCAGGGGGCGAGCATAAGGAACTGTTTCATTTTCCCATTCGAGTTCTGATGGTGTAAGTAGTTAGCACGTCCATCTAGAAATTAGAATATCCGTCGTTCGAATTCCAGAGAGGACGCATATAATTTTCATGTTTCCTGCTCCGAAAATGGTCTTTAGCCAAATTAATAAGTAGTTAATTTAATAATTTAAGAAGTGGTAGCCAAATTAATAATTAGATAATTCTTTAAGTTCGACTGGTCTTGTTCCACCCCCAGTCACCTTCAATTTGGGGGGAAAATAAAGAATTATTGCATTCACCCATATGTGCTGTCGTGGTTTACGTGCTAAAAAGATCCACGAAGCTAATTTGAAAGTCTTTGGCTAGAATTCCGGAGAATATATATTTAATTTTTCACTTGTCCTATTCAGAAAAACATAATGGTCTGTCACTGGTATTAAGAACTTATACAATTTTTTAAGTAACCAAGTTTATTGTTAAAATTTCGAAAGGGGTTAAAACCTTAAAATTAATTTAAGTCTAAAGAAAGGTCATTCTTTACGAAGAACAGAAAACGATTCTGCTGGTAGTAAGCAATAGAACTTAGTAATCTTTTTGCTGCTAGTTAAAGTTTAAATGTAAATGAAAAAAAGTATGAACATGACAGGTAGACTATTAAAACAAAAGACCTTTTACGAATTCTTCCTTCTTTCGCGTTTTAATAACGTAAATTATTTCCTTTTGTGTCTTGGTCCATGTTTATCTTTAATCATCATTCATGTAAATAAAAACTCATTCATACCTACTTTCCTTTTTATATTTATTTTCACAGTTACAGTTACATACAGAATATACGAAATATTTGTTTTCATGTATGCAAAACTACAAAGTTACTTTCTTCATCACACATCGTCAGTCCTCGGATATCGTCTGAAAAGAACAATCATTAAAATAAATGTAAACATCAATTCTCAAGCCATCAACCGGGGAAGCTCTCAACCTGCATCACTTAGACTCAGCACCTATCAGGTTCATGCAGGTACTAGAGCAATGAAGACTCTTTTATTTCATAAAAACAAGGCATTCTAGATGAAGAGGGCCAATAAAAAAACAAAGAGAAGAAAGATAATGGTGAACGAAGGAAATGTGTGGAAAAGTGTGCTGGTTAAATGAAGAAATTAAGTTCGATTTCAAATCCTTGCGCAGCATTTGTCGTATTGTCAAAAATAACGTCTGCATACCAAAGGATTGCCAAAGCTTGAAGTTCAGAAGAAGAAAACATTTCTGAGGTTACTCTGTGTTTAATTTATTCATATTTTAAAAAAGGGAATCCATTTTTAAGAGGAGGACAAAATAAGAAATGATCGTATCCCCTTCCCTCATCTGCGTTCATGGTGTAAGCATGTTCTCTAATAGTTGGATAGTCTGTTATTTGATTCTCGGCGAGAACATAGCTAATTTCTAGTGCTTCTAATTCTAAAAATTTTTATTAAGTTTCTTCTAAAGCAAGTATTATTTCCTAAATTAAATTATGGAATTTAACGGCCAATTTGTAGTTTGTAGACGGTCCCTCATCCTTCTTACTTTCACTTTTGTCACAAGAAAGAAGCTTCTCCTCTTGTCAAAAACGTATCCCCTTAGTAGCGTATTCTTCAAATAAACACCTGCGGTTTAAAGAATAGTAATATCTCCAATATCGGGATATCGAACAATTTACTTCTTTTTCATGTCAAGACAAGCTGAAGAGCCAAAACCAGGATAAAAACGTTTGCTGCCCCTAGGCGCTGTAAACAGAATTTTTTTCTTCATTTTTCTCTTTTACTTTCCAAAATTGATACTTCTTATTATTTTTTAAGAGAGTTCTGATCTTTTTTCGAGCGTATTACGTTTATACATTCCCTAATTTCGAACTTTTTGATAGCTCTTCCTGCTTTTAGGCAGAGTTTTAAAAGTGAAATTTTCGCCATCGTGTTTGTGAAAATGTAAAAGTTCAGCAGAAATAAAATGATCACTTCATACTAAAGACGGAGTTGATTCTTTATCAGTGATAGTTTCTCACGATAAAAGTTCACAACAGCTGGAAAGTTTTGAAAAATACGATTCTTGCTGTTTGGAAATATAAATAAATGTTTAAGATATGTATGTTAAAGCCACGACTGGAGTATCTAGTTCAGGTCTTTGTACGATGAACTTTAAAAAATCTTCAAGGTTTTAAAAAATAATGATCCTTAGCTGTTGGAAACAAAAACAAATAATTGCATAAGAGATGAATGTTAAATATATACCTTGCAGTTCTAGGTCAGGTTTGTGACGTTTAAAAAATTCTGGAATGCATAACATGTGAACGTGGTAGGGGGTATATTAATTAAAAAAGATAAATTTTAAATGCAACAGTCTAGTTCCTAAAATAGTAAAACAACATCAAAATATTATATTAAGTAAAAAGGAAGTTAGTGAAAATAATACCGTTTGATTTGTGTGTATAACAATCAGATTAAATTTTGATTTAAGAGCATTTAAAATTATTAAACTGGAATTAATTAAATCATTTAAAATTATAAAATTGGTTTATATTTATATTTTTGCCTAAACTTCATTAGAGAATTTAGTTCAATTTAGATCTCTGTGTTCCGATTTATGTTTGCCATTTGGTTTACTTTTTAAACAAAGTTTGTTTTGTTCCTGGCACTAATAAAATACTATTTGAAAGAAATTTTCTCCTCTAAGTTTAGACTTTGCGTTCAGACTTCAAGTATATGTTATTATATTTATTTACTCAACTTTTATTCATTTAGCATCGTCAATGGTAAGCTTCAATTTATTCAATCAATAAATTAAATGCAGCTAAATTGAACTGGAATTGTCTTACTCATAATTCAGATCATAGCCCTGAACATATTTCAAACTTAGATTCTGATGAGCTCGTTCGTAAAAGAATAACTTTCACTGAGGTGAAATTTAACAAACTGGTAGCAAAACACATTGAAATAATTATTCAGAGAACTGTTAAGCACTGAAATCCTTTCTAATATTTCTTCTATCCTCCCAGGTAAAACAAAAAAAAATCAATAATGTTCGGTCGGTAGAAAAGATGAGCTATGTTTCAGGTTATAAGAAACACAAACGTGGCTTCGTTCAGTTAGAAGGAAGGTAATTTTTTACATGCATAGAAAAACTATACCTGTGCTTATAGCGTTTATCAGAATATCGTCCAGAATTTATGTTAATTTTTCTGTAGTACTTTAAAGTGTATAAAAGTTATCCGAATTAGTAAATACACTTCAAAATTTGAAGAAAGATTCATTTACATGCGGTAGAAATTCTTTGGCATCCAGAAACAGGAAGAGAAAAGTGTTATCTCACTGTATTTCCAGCTCAGACTTAAGGGGTTCAATGATATTTAAATCTGGTAATTATACAGACTAGGAAAAATGCTTAGCGTCATCTTCATTTTCTTCAAACTCCGATTAAAAAAATTCCTTGAAGAATAAGAGCATTACCAATTTCAAAGATGAAGTCACCTGCACCAAGCAGTGTCTACATGATCACTTAAAATACTTATGTAGGCAATGTAGTTCAATCTTTGTGGAAAATCTATAAAAGCGATATTTTTTCCTAATAACCTAAATTTTTGCCTAATCATTACCAGAATACTTATCCCAATTCAGATCTCTTTTGCTCTGATTTATGTTCTCCTTTTTGCGAATTATAATATGATAACTAGATCTACTGTAAAATGCTATGTAACTGCCCAAAGCATATTTGAACCACCATCATGCTTTATTGAAATAAACAATCTATCTGAAACGTTAGTTTCGACTGTGTTCTTTGCACATAAATTCTTTGTTCTTTCTTCTCCTAAACAGAATTCCGCGTTTCTTAGTACTATTGTAATTTCTGTTTCTCATTAATTTGTAAAACAAAAGATTTTGAGATAGCAGTTACTTTATAGAGTTTAGATGATAAATTAGTCGAAGTTTCTAGGGCTATGATGTGTTGGAAAGTGATATAAATTCTGTGGATTTCAAGGCACATAGAATAGCAACAGATTTATGGTGATCATACAATAATTAACAGAAGACTTAAACACGCACAACACCGTGAATAATAAGGGAAAGACAAAATCAAAGGGACATATCTAATATCACAGCTGCTCAAGTTGGTGGATATGCCTATGTAGGAGAACATATTAACCAAAACACGTGGACAAATGATAAACGACGGAAAAAAAATGTTGAAAGTATAAATAACAATAACATTATAATGATGATATATGAGACAGATGATAAGGAAGCAACATAAAGACATATAAAAATGTACGTACTTCGTACAAAAATTTATTAATTTATAAAGATTTATGTACAAATTTGAATATGAGTAAAAGCACTGAATATATAGAGGAAGGACGTGCCGATGCACTCCTGTAAATGTGGAAAACTTACTTTATGAAAATATGTGGAGCAAGCTGTATACGGTTTGACATGGCTCAGTAAACAGTAAGCCCCAAACATGAGTGAGCCAATCTTATTACGTACAATTATGTAACTAGGAGTTTAGAAGTCTACGTTGGCTAGTTTGTGTAAAATGGTTTCTAAGTGTATTTGTGTTTGAGGATAGTCAAATACGACGTGATCAACCGCTCATTTCCTACCACAAACGAAAAGGTCAGTATCTCTGCTCTAGAAGCTGTCCAAGTTCCCAAGAAATGGGCAGTGTCCAGAGAAGTATTGAATCACTGAAGAGGAGTGGTTTCGTAGCTCTGTTGCCACAAGCAGGAACGTCCTGTCACCCAAGATGGGCATTGGTCATCTCTCCTATCCCATTTTGAGCAATACTGAGCACATTTAGGTCCCCTATTACGAAAATAAATGGTACTTTCTCATTAAACTGGACACCGCGTTTAGTAGCTAAAATTGGCAAACGTAATCCCCCAGTCTATAATGTGCAAATTTTCCATGCTGTCAAACGTGACATTGAAGTTAAACAAGAAAGTATTGGAATGTAAAATTGAAGAAAGCTATTTTGTTAAACACGGTAAAAGATTCTAGTGTTGCTGTTTTGAAAAAACTACCTTAGCGGAGGGCACAGGGTCACAACTACTTTGATCTAAAGTAGTTGTGACCCTATGCCCTCCACCAAGGTAATGTGAAACTGAAAGCATTCAAGAAATATGTTAGTTGTACACCGATAAAAACAAAGAATAACCACTCTTATTACTGGAATATGACAATAATTCTACCATGCTTTATTTATTTTACAAATAAAAAGCATAATCACGCCTGTTGAGATTCATGGGAATTCTGAAGGATATCTTCAATTGTAATACATTTTGCAATCTACTGCTCCAAAATTCTCATTACAAATTTGTTACCAATGAATGTCGTTTAGGATAACACGTACTTTAAATTCCATTGCTAGTGCCAATAAACTTTTGCCTCTAAGTGATACAAGAGAATGGAATCCCATTCTTTTTTTACTTCCTTGCACGAAGTAAAAAGGAAGTATTGTAATCGCGAAAAATTTCGGGTATCATTTTTCAACGAAAATATCCAATCTGATCGCTATCGAATGTAATTTAACGATGTTTTTACGTGATATTTGAACGCAAGGACAGAATAAAGGACTCTTTTTCCTCCAAAAAATTATAAAACTGATTTAAAATGAATTCTGAAGAGATTTTTTCGTACGTACGTATGTATGTATGTATCTCTCATAACTAAAAAACGAGTAGCCTCAGAACGTTGAAATTTTATATATAGGACTGCTATAACATGTAGATGTGCAGTTCCTGTTTTGACCGCACCAAAAGTATATAAATATATGTATATATATATATACACTAAAGAGCCAAAACATTATGACCACCTATCAATAACGAGTTGGGCCACCTTTGGCGCGCAACACAGCTTCAACCGGCCTTGGCATGGATGCCACAAGTCCTTGATAGATGGCCGGAGACAGATTGTACCAGATGTTGTAGCAACGGTCACGCAAATCCGAGATATTGCGAATTAGTGATCTTTGACCTCTGAGATGCCGTCCCATGACATCTCAAATGTGTTCTATCGGATTGAGATATTGAGAT
>KK113892.1:6823-23990 GCA_000611955.2 Stegodyphus mimosarum
TTCTTATACTTTAAATACTTAGTTTAAATACTAATAAAATTAGTTTTTTCTTATTTTTCTAATACATTTCTAAAACTTACGTAATTAGCAAATTTCATTAAACGTTTAGTTTTTATGATCTTTATTATCTCTTTCCACTAGTATATTTTATATCTTTGTTTGTAAGAAAAGTGAAGGCGTCAAAGGCGATCCTTATGTTAGAAAAACTAAGAAATATAGTTCCTCTCAAAGCAATTAAGTGATGGGCATATTTTGATGAATATAAAAAAAAAAGAATAAAGGAAATCTGCAAAAGATCACTGCTAAAAATAATTATTTTGTAAAGAAAGTCAATATTTATTAAATGATAACATGAACAGAAATTGCTCGCAAATATCTACATGTGATGAAGTTATTGTTAGACAACAAAGAAATGTAGAAAAAAATTGCTAGTTGGGCAATTATTATAGCTTTATACAAAATGCTAAATATTATTCTCATGACATAATTTTGAAAGTCACTTTTTCATTTTTGTTTACATTAAGTACGTTTTTTCAACAGATAATTACTATTTTCTGTCTTAAAATATCTATTTTTCTCATAAAGGTTGTAGGATTTCGAATTTTTTTAGCTCTCTGTTTGATACTCTTAATGCTAGCATAGTATTTGAAAACTGTAATGGGAAAAAAAAATGAAAATAAGTGCATTACATTTACTTTTCAATCTTATTCTTTCGTAAGCATAAATGTTTTCGTACAACCTTTCTTTAAATCTTTCCTGATCATTTACAAAAGCTATGCTGTTAAAAATGGTTTACTGGGCCTGATTTACTTTGCATTATCCTTTCAATGAAAGTCACAGCCCAAAAATATATCTGCTTAACATTTTAAAACTGTTACGAATTTGAATGTTTTTAGAATTATGTGAATAAACTGAAACTCTTTTACGAATATCATTACTTATATATGTGTAAGCATTTTTGTTTTGAATGAAAACATTTGTAAAAGCCACGAGTATGTCATTTTTTTTTATAGTTTACTTTTTAAAATTCGAAGCCCGTCATGAGGAAAAATACAATTAGCTTTCGAAAACTGCAAATGGTTATTTCTTTTTTATAAATATTACCTTGTAAAAGATGAAAGTTTGTAACTGATTTGTAATCAACCATCATCAGTATATCACTTGTAAAAGATTATCTATCACACTGGAGAATAGCTATTGTTTATCTTATGAAAACATATTATATTTCAACGTTTATATATGTCGAAATGTTAATATTTGGAAATCGGTAAACTATCTGAAAATGTTTCTCTCTGTATAATAGTGGGTGATGGAAGGATCTTGTAGTGAGTAATTATAGCTTTTAAGAGGGAGGGAAAGCGACTGCCCTCCATTAGCTTTGGACATTGTTTGTTTTCAGAGCTAAGGAAGAGAGCTAGTCTGTCACTATATGTATATTGTGTTGTACGCACTGCCGTTATTCGTATTTCATACACCGTGAATGAGTGATTACCCATTTACACTCCTGCTTGACCGGGCCATTAGTACAAAAAATGTAGATCTAAATGTAGATACATCACTCATTATCTGATGGCATTTTTACTGTTTGAATTAATGGAAAATACTGGACAATCCAGAAATCTACACTGAATTTAAGGAAATATATCTAATCCATTCGTGGCGTTTTTTTTATGGCTTTTATAGCGAAATTCTGGTTTTCAGTATTTTTTCGGTTCTTTATAATATCTCCTGAATTAAAGTAGCATGACTCTTTTTTGTGCATTATGTTTTTCCGATAATTTTGCTTAAGAAGCAGAAAGGCAATTAAAAACTGATAAGTCTAACAAGTGAAAAAATAATCTCTTTTCCCATTTCAAAGTTCGTTCGCTAAACGTGTACTTATATATTTTTATATTTGTAACTAACTGACATTTTGAATGACGATCGTTGTAAATTTCCGCCCTTAGTTGCTTCATAAGCTACTGAATATCTTATTCAAATACGTCAATTTCAGTTGCGTAGGCATGGTGTGAGGAAAGTAAGAGAAACAGAAATAGAAATATTGTACATTCAAGCAGTGCACTAAAATAATACTTTCGCATTAAAAGAAAATCTCCCTTTTTCCCGTTCCTTCGTCCTTCAAAGGAGTCTTTCCCGGAAACGAATCCGTGATGTTAACAAAAGGTAAGACACCCCAGAAGCCATTTTAATGATATAGAACGATTAGAGTCTTCCAAAACGGGGTGGAAATACGTGGAATGTATACTATAAAGCCGCTTCTTGAAGCACTTAAGATGTCAATCTATTCCAGGTAAAAGGAAAGCGGGAAATTCTGGTATAGCTTATCACTGCTTATAAAATTTAGTCGTGATTATCAATAAAGCAAGAAAACATTTTATTCTCTGGTAGTAATAATAATAACCGCCTAATAAGTGCAATAAGTTTTTCATTTCAATAACTATTTTCCGATGTTTAAACGTACATTTGTACGATAATAGAAATAAAAAATGAACATGTCAATAAATTTATTCTATAATCTGACATATTTTTCTCACAATAAGCTTCATTTTTACTTTAAAATACTATCTCGCAAATTTAAAGTATAAAAAATAAGAATTTGATGAAAGAGTACTATGAACACACGACATGCAATATATCACCTAGTAGGTAAATTAAATGGTACTGTTCTGTTATCGGGATCGGATTCAGAAATGTACGTATTTGAGTATCTGTGTACATGTATACACATACATTCGTACGTACATATATGCATACATACACGAACATATCGATACATGCATGCATACATACTAATATTTCTGAATCCGGTCCTGGCTTTTTTTTCCTCGCACCGAGAACCTCGTACCTAGTTAAATATCTATTACTTCATGCAATGACAACACCTATCTTTTATAAATTACAACGAAACTGTAAAAGTTATGAGCAACATATTATTTTAATTTATACCGACATTGTCGGAAAAGTTAAATGAAGATTTATATTATAAGAAATGCTTTGATTTACTTTAAATCGCTCCATTGGTTAATCAATAGTTAATTGATTAAATGCAAAAAATTAATTAAAGAGCTGATGCTTTTACTCAATGACAACGCTCTAAGAAGCTGCTCTTCCTGCGTGTGCATGGAAGATAAATGAAAGATCTTACATTTAACGGAGTGGCAACTCTCATCAGCTTTTAAATTCTTTGCTCTTTCATCACTATTTTGAAGCACATTAATGTCTACAAATTCTGTTTTTCTAATACAGAATTTTAATCGCTAAGTTAAAAAAATGCATCTCCTTTGAAATACGATAATAATAACAAACGTGAACAAATAATTTGCAAGCAAAATATATGCCAGCTAAATTCTTAGTTTTAACTGATTGAGGCAAAGAAGGTGAGAGATATTTGCCTGAAGAAAGAGATGATTTTATGAAGGATTTCAAGGATTTAAACTGGTTCATGCTGTACACGAGAAAAAACAATGAAAATGCCATGCAGTCAGTCTCGAAATTCGATCCGGACTAAATTACTAGTGCCCAGTGGTTGTATCCATTCATCCACAGATAAGTTGCTTTGGGAATTGTACCACTTTCCTTTATTTCTCGAAAATTAAATTTAGAATCGTCACTTTACTTGCATTTTTTATCCTTAATCGTTCATTTTGCGTAAATACTTGCTTATATGTCTTTGTTGTTAGGTAAAGTTTTTCTTATTAATTCAGTTATGTTTAGCTCACTGTGAAAATTTTCGGGCGTCATTCAACATTCATCTATATGATGACAATAAATTAATTACTTCTTCATCCATTGAAAAATGACTGAGAAAACAGGGATTACTTTGTACAGTATTCAATGTCTTTTTATCCCGTTAATACGAGAAATTTCTATGTTAGTAAAATATATATATATAAAAAAAATTGTGCATAAATATGGAAGATTATTCAGATGGTTTGGGATTGATTTTCCTCTTAATGAAAGCAGTTAAGTACATACATTAACAAAAATCCTTCTCATAGCTCCGCTTTAATTATTTCGACGTATACAAGACTACCATCCAAGAGTAATTAGGATTATTAGAGAGTATTAGGATTTTTAGTTAGAGTTATTAGGATTTTTGAGACAGGAGACGTGAAAAAGGAACAATACCCTAGCCGGGACTCAAAATTGAACCTCTCGAATACGCGCAGAGTGTGCTACCTTGAAACCACGAAGGAATGCAGAAAAGAGCAAGAAAATACTTTATATACTCCCCCTTTCAAAGGGCCACTAGGGATTAGGGGACCCAGTCGCCAAATCCTGGTGGTAAAGAATCATCATCCACAACCTTTTAGTTTGGGCGCCACTGTAGAGTCATTAGGATTTTTGAGACAAGAGACCTGAAAACTGAGCAATGCCCTCGCCGGTGCTCAAACCTGGACCTCTCGAAAACGCGCCGAGTGTGCTACATTTACACCACAAAGGCATGCAGAAAGGAGGAAGAAAATACCTTATAAGCATACCTTCGCGAAGGATTTCGTAAAGGAAACTGACTCTTATTCACGTTACACTTGAGGAAAAACCATGAAAACAGTTATTATCCGGCTCCTTCTCTGGAATTAGAACTTAGCTAGTCAACCGCTGGTGGCGTTTATTAGCATTTGTATCAAAAGACTTTGCAAAATAATTGCGTAGATACACTTATTAGGTAATAACGAATTAATGTATTAATTAAGTATGTAGCATTCATTATTTTAATTAACCCTATTATTTTTAGCTTGAACTTTCCTATCGATATCTCAAAGTTTCAGTTGCTGCCCGAATTTAGCGCGAGCGTGATATTTATGCAAATCGCATATATCTGTTAGCAGTTTAAAAGGCCAGGAGTTAACGAGGAGAAAAATCAGAGTCTTGGATTTATCGCCGTAAGGCTGTGCGCGCAAAGATTTCCTCTGTCTACTGAAAGTTCGACTTCATAGGCAATTGCAATTACTAGTGCTTGCTAGTGAAATTCGCATTTATTGCATTTCACTAAGAGTTAGGCTTCCCTCGCCCTCCTACTTAAAGTTAAGTTAGGTATTTTAATTGTTAACACACTTTATTTCATATTATTTTAGTTCAGCCCAAGTAGTGGCTTACTCTCAAGTTAGAGAGTTGTAATTATTTGAATTAAAGGGTCACTTTAAACCCTCCTTCTGACTTTGTAGTTCTTCAACACTAAAGGACATAGCCTAGATTTGTTCACTGTCCTCCACATAGGGTTTCACAGCTTATGCTAAGCAGAAGATAAAGAGATTTAAGGAGAAAACTTATACTGGCGCCCGAACAGAAAAAATGATGGAAGGAAGTTTGAATATGCCAAGTACATCGTCCCAGAATACAGCTGCAATGCCTGATGGATTTGGATTCATAGTGGAAACCATCAGAGCAGCCATGAAGCCGACAGTAGTTTTTGATGCCAGATTACCTGTGAACACATTACTGGAAAAATTAGAAGCGCATTTTTTGCTGTATCCAGTTCCGGAACATCAGAAGGTTATATTAGCTACAGGAGCATTGAGGGGCCAAGCATCGAACTGGTATAAGTGTATCGGAAAATGTCTGCTGGGAGAACCAGGAACGCCGACTTACGAAAATTTCAAACTAGCAATCTTGAGAGCGTTTCCTGTGGTTAAAGACCGTGCCAAACTCGAAGCTGAATTGTTTAGCAAGTACCAACAGCGGGTGGACGAACTATCGGAATTTATTTTGAGAAAAATACAAGTCTTTAAATTATTGTATGGTACGAGGCCGGACCCGGAGATTATCCAGATAATCCTGCCCAGATTGTTACCATCGATACAAGATTTCATGGAGCTAAAAAATCCCGTTACGCTGGACAAGCTGTTTGAACTCGCCGTGCAATTGGAGAGCCGGCGAGCGGCCGAAAATCAACGAAGGCAACCGTTTGAGCAGAGGCCGCAGGGGAACCAGAATGCCGAAGGAAGAAACAGACGATGGCCGAGAACTACTGGTACCAGTCAAAATGCGAGCGGTCAACCGCGCCAAGTACAGCGCCAACAAAATAATCCCAACTACGGAAGAAAATCATTCTCCCCAGGCAGAAGCCAGCAACAGAAGAAAACACCCGCAAAGCATTTAAACTACTAAGGAATATTGCGGGGAAGGGGGTGCAATGTTCCGAGGAGAAGAAAAATCCCTCTGAAGTACAGCTAAATACGGTCATGGTGAGAAACATTGAATTACCGAGACTGCAGTTACTAATTAACAACGTACCCGCTACAGCTCTGTTGGATACCGGCGCTCAAGGAAGCTGTTTGGCAGAAGAGTTTTTTAAGAAGCACTTTCGTAGATATCGTCTGCATAGCGTGGAAGGAATGAAGGTGGTAGCAGCCCAAGGAAAAACGTGTCAATGCATGGGAAAAATCGAGCTGTACATCAAAATCGGCGAAGAACAAAAAAAAATTATGTTTCTTGTAGTGAAGAACCTCCAAGCATCGGTTATTTTAGGAACAGATTTCTTTGCAGCTGTGGATGCGAAAATCGATTTTGAAAACTCCACCTTGCAAGTAACCATGGACCCAGTTAAAAAGAAATCAACACCTCCCCCTGAAGTGGATTTAAGCCATCTAACGCCCGAAGAACAGGACAAGTTTCGGGAGTTGGTAAGTTATTTCGCTGATTTATTTGATGATATTCCAGGATTCACCCAGATCGTAGCACACGAAATTAAATTAACTACGGATGAACCTATACGTCAGCGTCCTTACAAGTACGACAAAGTTAAGGAGGAAATAATAAAATACCATATTGATGAAATGTTAAGAAACAAAATAATAACTCCTATTTCTAGTGCATATGCGAGTCCGGTTGTTTTATGTAAGAAAAATAATGATTTGCCGTTAACTGATCCATTAAGGTACAGGTTCGCTATTGACTACAGAAAGCTTAATAGTATAACAAAATTTCCAACTTACCCACTTCCGGTAATTGATGAAATTCTAAGAAGTATTAAATCAACAAAATACATAACCACCCTAGATTTGACATCCGGATATTTTCAGATAAGCATAAAGCCGGAAGATGTTCACAAAACAGCATTCATAACAAAATACGGTACATATGGCTTTTTGCGTATGCCTTTTGGATTGTCGGGAGCCCCGGCCACGTTTCAGAGGTGCATGGACAAAATTTTAAGGCCGGTAATAGGAAAAAGTACATTTATTTATCTTGACGATATAATTGTTACTTCAGAATCGCTGGAAGAACATATTAAAGACCTTCGAGAAGTCTTTACTCTTTTGAAAGATGCAGGACTTAAAGTGAACATTAAGAAATGTAAATTCGCGGCAAAAGAACTCAAATATTTAGGGTACAAAATTTCTCAAAGGGGGATCGAAACAGATAAATCTAAAGTTATAGCAGTGAAAAATTACCCAATTCCGAATACAGCCAAAAAGTTAGCGACTTTCTTGGGTATGTGCTCATATTATAGAATTTTTATTAAAAATTTCGCAGAAATTGCTGAACCATTGTTAAAGTTGAGAAGGAAAAGAGTTCGTTTTGCGTGGTCTTCAGAAGCAAACGCCGCGTTTGAGAAGTTAAAAGAATCTTTAATTAATGCACCGGTTCTAAAGTTCCCAGAGAAAGACAAGGGTCTAGAAATTTATGCAGACGCATCAGATTACGCAATCGGAGCCGTGTTAACACAAAATAGAAAAGCGATTGCCTTTTTTAGTCGTACATTGAATGATACGCAAAGAAATTATTCGGCAACGGAGCGTGAAACTTTAGCAGTGCTCGCAGCTGTTCAAAAATTTTGTGTATATTTTGGGAGTTCTCCCGTAACAGTATATTCAGATCATGCGGCAGTTACCAGATTATTTTCAGGAAAGAATCTTTCGCCACGCTTAATTCGGTGGACCCTAAAGTTGCAAGAATTTAATCTCATTATCAAACACACACCGGGAAAAGACAATGTAGTGGCCGACGCATTATCTAGAATAAAGTTAGACGAGAACGGCGAGAAAGTAAAAATAGCGATGCTTCAGGCAAAGGTCATTGACTCTCGAGAGACTGTAATAGAAGAAATTGCTAGGGATCCCGAATTCGGAAATATTTATAATTATTTAAAAGACCCAGATAACTTCCAGCATATAGACATTAATGCAATACGAAGCAGAGCACAGAACTATGAAATCATTGATGGTCTCTTATTTTATACTAAAGTTACGAATCAAAATAGTGAATACAGACCAGTCATCCCGGCCAAATTAATTTTAAGTATCTTGCAAGAGCTCCACGATTCGCCTGTCTCGGGCCATTTTGGAATTAGAAAAACAATACAACGCGTACGCGAGGCGGTATATTTTCCGCAATTACAAAAGATAGTTAAAAATTACTGCCAGACTTGTCACACGTGTCAGATAAATAATGACGTAAATTTCCGCCCGGCCGGGTTATTAACTAGTATTGAGTCTAGGTTCCCCAATGAAATAATTGGTATTGACCTCTTAGGCCCCTACCCCAGGAGTCATGTAAATAAGGCACGATTTTTATTAGTCATTGTGGATCATTTCAGTAAATGGGTTGAGTTGATACCACTTAAGCGGGCTTCAGCAAAAGTCGTTGCAGATTCGTTTTTGAACACATATATTTTAAGATATGGATGTCCAGCGAGGGTGATTAGCGATAATGGTCCCCACTTTGTAAGCAGTACATTTAAAATGATGTGTGACAAGTTGGGCATTAAGCATATGAAAATGGTACCCTACCGCCCACAATCAAATATAGCGGAACGGGTAAATAAGAATATTATAAATTTGATTCGAAATTATGTGCAAAAGCACAATTCTAACTGGGATGACTGCGTCGAAAAATTTGCATTCGCCCTCAGAACGGCTAAGCACGAGACAACGAAGAAATCCCCCGCCGAATTGTTTTTGGGCAGGAAGATAATGACCCCCTTAGACAAATTATTTTATGTGAAAGATAGAGCGCCGGAATTTCAAATTGGTGAAATAGAAAAATGTTAAAAGAAGCAGAAAAGTGCTCCCGGGAAGCGCAAAAGAAACAGAAGCAATATTATGATTCAAAAAGAAGAACCGTAGAATATAAAGTGGGGGAGGAGGTGTTGAAACAGGCGCATGCACTTTCATGCGCAGCAAAAGATTCGGTCGCAAAATTTTGTCCAAGATGGCATGGTCTTTTTGAAATAACGAGGATAATTTAATGCCGTTCATACTTAAAGAATGAGAAGAGCGAAGAGACTGTGGCAAATTTCGACCAAAAAAAAAACGTTATTATCGAAGAGCTAATAATAATATCTTGAAAGACTTTTTACAGGGTCCAGCCTCACAAAATTTTTCTAAGATTCAACAGCCCCAACCAGGTCCCTCAACAACAAAAGAACCCAGTTTGAAAAGGAGGTTACCAGAAGAGAGGAAGCCGCAGCCGAAGAAAAGACCACAGAAGAAAGAAAAACGGAAAAACGCTAAGCAACAGTCTCAGCAACCAAAGCGTTTGAGGAATAAACCTCCAAATGAAAATACTACGAAAGCTTCACCACTACGGAGGGAACCGAACATCGAGAAGCGAGCCGCCGAAAGTGCCAATCCACAACGAAGGAGCCTACGAGTGCAGGAGCAGGAACGAGCCAGTCTGGATATGGAGCGGGGACTTCAGCAGAAACGGAAAGCGCCACCCACCATTCGTCCCAACAAGGTATTTCTGGAGGAAAGGAGATCGACCAAACGAAAGCCGGGCCCAGAGTTTCAATCTAGGAGTAACAGACAACGAATAGCCCAAGCTACAGTATATCCAACCTTTCAGAAATGGACAAAAAAACGCCTAACAGACTGACAGAAAGATAAGTAGATTCTTTATTTTCTTTTTAAATTCACACAGTTATGTTTCTGATTTAAGTGTAAGTTGCAGATTTAAAAGGGAAGTTACCCGAGTGAAAGGCCGGTTATCGAGTTGCCGAAAGCGCAAAGGACACGCTTGAAGGAACAAGTTAAACATGCAGCGAAAGAAATTCGAGTTTTTAGTTGAGAAACTGTGAGACTATTCGTGAAATGTTCTTTGTAATCCAGAACATGGGATTCATCGATTTTAGTCAAAAGACTCTCTGGAAATAGGAAATTAAATTGTGTTAATTAAAAGCAACTAGTACGTAAGTTGTATAGCAAAACTGTTGTATTATATTTCTATGTATAAATAATGAATGTATTTAATGTAAAACTGTTTTCTATGTAATGCATGATTTTATGTAATCCTTAAGCACGGGTTTTGTGAATATCGAATATTTTGGAAAAGCGTAAAGGATACGCAAGTTAAAATTAAAATGTACTGTAAAAGCGTAAAGCGCGCTAAATTAGAAATTGAATATATAAGTGTTATTTAACGCAATAAGCATCTAAAGAAAATTTGAATTGAAGATTGAAAGAATGAATTATATGTATGAAATGCAAATGAAAATGTTTGAATGTTGTATGTAGTGTTCTCTGGTTTCACACAAAAGTTTAAAGTTCATTTTATGTTAGAACCTCAGGGCATTTCAGATTTGTTTTAGGGGAGGTCCGAGGTCTTGAAAGTCGAAGAATTAATCCCAATAGAATTGAAGTCAGGTGGTAGTTGTGAACCCTTGAGAAAGTAAAACTGCGTGTTTTTCACAAACACCAAATTTGGCCAGAGAACAAGGATGAAGATTTTAAAAGGAATGAGTGTAAAATGAATGCTTTTGGCGAAAAGCGCTAATAGAAATTAAAAAACGCGAATACCTAAAGCGCGAATAAAAGTCGTTACGGAAAGCATCAGAGGAAGGGAATGTTGTACTTTTCAGGTGAAATGTACTTATAATATGAAATTAAGATTTATTTCCTTCCAGATTGGAAGGAACCAGACTAATGTCAGTCAAGCCAAATTCCTGATGGATCTTTTTGATGTGAAGAAGAAAAAGGATGTAAAGATTATTCTATGTTAAAATATCTAAGACACAAACAGAGATTTAAACTAAATTTAAAACTTACAATTGTAAAGGACGGTGAATAGGAAGGAAAATTTAGATTTAGAATTTAGCATCTTCACTAAAAGCCGATTTTAGGCTAGTTAGTTTCAGACTACTAAATTCTGGGAGCAACTATGTAGCATTCATTATTTTAATTAACCAAATTATTTTTAGTTTGAACTTTCCTATCGATATCTCAAAGTTTCAGTTGCTGCCCGAATTTAGCGCGAGCGAGATATTTATGCAAATCGCATATATCTGTTAGCAGTTTAAAAGGCAGGAGTTAACGAGGGGAAAAAATTCTGGGAGCAACTATGTAGCATTCATTATTTTAATTAACCAAATTATTTTTAGTTTGAACTTTCCTATCGATATCTCAAAGTTTCAGTTGCTGCCCGAATTTAGCGCGAGCGTGATATTTATGCAAATCGCATATATCTGTTAGCAGTTTAAAAGGCCAGGAGTTAACGAGGAGAAAAATCAGAGTCTTGGATTTATCGCCGTAAGGCTGTGCGCGCAAAGATTTCCTCTGTCTACTGAAAGTTCGACTTCATAGGCAATTGCAATTACTAGTGCTTGCTAGTGAAATTCGCATTTATTGCATTTCATTCAGAGTTAGGCTTCCCTCGCCGTCCTACTTAAAGTTAAGTTAGGTATTTGAATTTTTTAACACACTTTATTTCATATGATTTTAGTTCAGCCCAAGTAGTGGCTTACTCTCAAGTTGAAAAGTTGTAATTATTTGAATTAAAGGGTCACTTTAAACCCTCCTTCTGACTTTGTAGTTCTTCAACACTAAAGGACATAGCCTAGATTTGCTCACTGTCATCCACATAGGGTTTCACAGCTTATGCTAAGTAGAAGATCAAGAGATTTAAGAAGAAACCTTATAAGTTCTCAATATAAAGAAAAACTTTCATTCAATTTATCGGTATCAGCACTGACATTTGGAGAGAAAATAATTTGTTTTCTGATAATAAAACATCTTTTCAACGGTAATATTTTGTGCGCAAAATGTCTAACACTTCCACTTCATTTTTTCAATTCTCTTATGTTCCATTAAATACAAGAATAAAAGACTTACAGATTTGTTTCTAAAAGAGTTCCAAGACACGGCGGAGAATTTCCCACCATGCAGATTTTAAAATTTCGGTTGCATTCTAAATTTTAATAAATTACCTAAACAAAGCTATTGATCTCCACAAATTTTTTCGGCATATTTATTTACTCTATTTAATATAATTTCTTGAGTTGAATATTTCAATATCTACCTCGAAGAATTTTTTACATGCAAGTTCGCGTTAATAGTAAATAGTCAGTCACAATTACAAATTCCAAAACTCAGGCATGCTAAAAACAGCTTTGTCATTTCGTAAAGTAGAAAGAAAATACCATTAAATACTGCACTTGAAATACGAAGGCAAACAAAAAGTTAATTTTGACACTATTTATCTTTTTCTTGTTGTTGAGAAATCAGAAACTTTAACCAACTTTTAATACGAAGATCAAATAGTCAATTATATATTATATGATTTATTAATAATGCATTTTTCTTACATTTCTGAATTTTTCACATTTTTACTAAAGATTTGGGGATGTTATCAGCGACTGAGGATTGGACTTTCATTACTACAATGTACCAGAAGGCACACGGTTGTAAAACGATTTGTCATCATTCAAAAAGCTTGCAGAATAATATACACTTGCTGCCCGACAATAAGTCTTCACTCAGAGGACTTTTCCGTAAAGTGCGCTATTCAAACAAAGTTCACACCCTATTAAGAGCATTGTGCAAATGACAGCCGCCTGCGGAAACGCAGGGGGAAAGAAGACTTCGCATAGCGTCTCAACACGTCTTAAGCATTTATCGGGGAATCTTGCCTCCGTGTATACGCGTCTGAATCATTTCTCGAGAATTTCAGTTCCGTGTATACGCGCCTCAAGCATTTTTAGAGCGATCTCTGAAAACGTTTAAAGACCTCTTCAGCAGTTAAAGGGTTAAATTAGTGCATAATAATTGGTAAAAGAAAATGCTATACTGATCAGATTAAATGCAATATTCACAGTATCTCTTAATAACAGAGAATAAATATACCTTAAAACTACTGATACCAATGCAATACTTGGTACAATACTAATTACAATTACTTAAAATACAAATATATTGTTGCGTTTATACGGGTTCGTAGATTTGAGAGTATCCGATGAAAACACAATGCAGAACAGTAAAAAGCACAATTTATTTACAAGAATCACTATTTACAGCACAGTTCCAAAATTACCTTTACAAGCGTCGAAAATCTACAATAAATACGCTGAAACAATCAGCAACACAGCTTCAGGCTGTAACTGTAAAGGCAGCTTCACGGCAACACTAAACTTATAATAAAACACTGTGGAACAATCACCAATCCACTTTCAAGCTATACTGTAAAGATAGCTTCACGGCAAAGCACTATCTCGATTGCTTTCCGTTCACAGAACTCTCGCGTAGCAGCTATTCTCACAACTAATCACACTGCTCGCAACTTGCAACAACTAACTCGCAACTAACTAACTCCTCTCAGAAACGCAAGGGTTTAAATAGCTTTTCTTAAAGTTCCACATGTTTCGAGAAATATCTCGACAGGAAATTATTCTAGAAGCTTCCCGATTGGACCATGGGATATCGCCAATTTGGTCGCCAAATGGGCGATAAAGTCGCCAATCTGGCAACCCTAGTGCTATGCCGGAAAGCTTACATACAGGCGCAACCGCCGAATTTTTCGTAACAATATAATGGGCTTCCAAACACTGAGCTGAGTTCAACTGATACAGACTATCTAGAGTATATAAAATGCTTAGTTTGCAATCGTGTGTAACGTCGTCCGGCGTACGTAGCTCTCTACCGAATTGGAGGAATGCAGCAGTTTGGCCGGTAGTTTCACATTTATGAGTATTCATTGCGAAACGAATCGTCGGGAGCTTTTCTGCCCAAGAAGGGTGCTTATCGCCCACAAGTATAGCTAATCTAGGTTTCGAATCCCTGTTCTTTCTCTGTTCTGGATATTCTTATCTGTTCTGGATTTGCTTGAGGGTGATACACGGGAGTGAACACTTGGTCAATGTTAAGAAGAAAACACGCTTGCTGCATGACAGAGCTAACGAATTGAGTTCCATTATCACTGATTAGCTTCCTAGGCAATCCATATCGTAAGAAAACTTCTTCGATTAATGTAATGGCACATTCGTTTGCAGAAGCAGAGGGTAAAGCGAAAAGCTACACCCATTTCGTGCTGCAATCTTCAACAATTAAAATCCACTTTTTCCATTGTTGCTTTCAGGCAGTGGACCAAATAAATCGATGGCAAGCGTTTCGAAGCGTTGACCATACATTGGTGTCTGGAGCAGACTGGATGGCTTTTGATTTGAAGGTTTGTAACGGTTACATTCGTCACAGCGTTTTACGTAATCTGCAATGTACTTGCGCATTCCTGTGAAATAATATCTCTGGGAAAATTCTGTGGTATGTGCCTTCCGCACCATAATGTCCTGCTGTAGGAGCATCGTGATATTGTTTAAGAATCTTTTCTTGTTCATGCTGTGGTACTACTAGTTGAGCTTCTTCTGATTCAGAGTCTGGCGAGTAGCGATATAAAATTCCTTGATTCATTATATAACCTCGTCTGGTCCAATTTGAAAAATTTTCATCTTTGACTTCACCGTCGAAAGATTCTATGATTTTTTTAAGCTCTGTATCCTTCAGCTGTTCTTCACAAATTTCTGCCGCACTTTTGGTTGGCATGTCGATAGTTATCATACAAACTTCACATGATTCTCCTTCATGGTTGCACGCAGAACGTGACAACATATCGGCTACAAAATTAGCTCTTCCAGGAATGTATTCCATCTTCAAATTATAAGACTGTAATTGCATTGCCCACCTAGCAAGTCTGCCCGTAGGTGACTTTAAGCTTAAAATCCACTTCAACGGTTGGTGATCTGAGGCCACAATAATCTCTTGACCATCGATATAGCCACGGAATTTATTCAAAGCCCACACAAGAGCAAGGGCTTCTCTTTCTGTTGTAATTTCTTTCGGCTGCGAACAATAAACGGCTGGCATATTCTATTGGATGTTCCTCTGAACCTTTTCCCTGTAATAGCACAGCACCCAAAGCGTAATTACTAGCATCCGTCCGAATAATGTAAGGCTTTGTTACATCATTTTACTTTAAGATGGGAGGGCTAACAAGAAATCGTTTTAATGTCTGGAAAGAATTTTCTTCCTCTGGTCCCCATGTCCAGCTTACGTTTTTCTTTGTTAGATTGCTTAGAGGTCTAGTTATTTCTGAAAATTTCGGTATGAATCTTCTATACCAGGAAAAGGTCTGCAAGAAAGACTGCATTTGTTTCACGTTTCTTGGAGCAGGCATCTTCTGTATAGCAGAGGTCTTCTCTGGATCAACTTCTACTCCTTCACTAGTAATCCAGTGACCAAGATATTTTACTTTACTGCAAGCAAAATTGCATTTCTCCCGATTTGCATTAAGTTTAAATTGCAACAATCTCTCGAAAACCGCTTCTAGATCAGCTACATGTTTTTCAAAAGTCTCTGACAGAATTATAATATTATCTAAATAAGAGAGAACAAGCATATTCTTTAAGCCGCTTCGGAATTTATCAATTAATCTTTGAAAAGTGGCCGGAGCAGTCTTCAGTCCGAAAGGCATTCGAACGAACCGGAAAGTTCCAAAAGGGCAAACAAATGCTGTTTTGTCTCTGTCTGTTGGACAAACGCTGACTTGATGGTCGCCAGACCGTAAATCAATGGTTGTCATATATGGTGTATGTTTAGCAGCATGCAGTAAGTCATCCATCCTAGGTAATGGATATGAGTCTGATATTGTAACAGCATTCAGTCCTCGGTAATCAACGCAAAGTCGAACTTTTCCGTTTGGTTTGGGCACAAGAACCACTGGCGCAGCATATGGAGACTCACATTCTTCTATTATTTTCCTTTCCAGCAGATCGTCAATCTCCTTCTTTAAAATCTCCTTCTTGGCTGGAGGCATCCGGTATGGAGGTACTGAAACTGGAGGATTATTCCCGGTATTTATATGGTGTTCAATATAAGGAGTTGCTTCTCCCCCTTGTTGGAACACAGTTTCATATTTCGTTAACAGAGCATTGAGTTTTTCCCTATGGTTTTCAGTTAGATGTCTTCCTTCATTTTCTCTTAATCGCATCATATTGACTTCTGCACTTTGTGGACTTTCGGATAGTTTGAAAATGTCGTCACTGAAGCTGAATTTCTGTTTAGGATTGTCATGGAAATACCATCTATTATTTGGAAGGTCTAAAACAATTCCAGCGCTACGCAGAAATTCAGTTCCTAAAAGCGTTCTGTCATCTTTTGCTGTAGGTAACGCAAATAAAGTTATGGGAAAAGATCGTCCTTCAATTTCTATATCTACTTGCGTCTTATAAACTTCTGTTTCCTTCTGTAGACCATCGGCGAGGGTAACATTCATACTAGTTTTTCTAAATTCTATTCCTCTTTCTCTCAAAAGGCGATACAATGTTTCTCTCGCTATAGTGTGACTGGCTCCAGTGTCAGCACACACAATTCCAGTTAACCCATTTATTTTTACTCTCAAAAGAGTCGTCTGGTATTCCTCGACAGAGAATGTCCGAAGGTGTATAGTTTTAAAATCAGTTTCTGCTTTCTTGGAAGGAGGGGAGCAGACGGGGCATTTAGCCTTAATAAAGCCTGACTTCCCACATCCATAGCAACTAACAGGTGGTTGATCATAATTTTTTACATTACCTCTTGATGAGGCTTTCTTTGTAGGCTGTTGAAGATTAAAAATCTTCACTGGCACTTGAAGGGAGCCAGATATTACGGCAACCCTATTAGCTTAGTCAGAATGGCTTTAGACGGCAGCGATGTTGGCTGTCGATGAAATCAGGCATATAATATCGGCGCATATTATGTGAATATTCCAGAATATTTAATTTGAATAGTTGTATATAGTATTTGTAATATAAGTGTAAATAATAAAGATTTGAAAAGACGAAGAAGACTCCTCCTCGACCCCGAGATTATATTTACTTCAGTTCTGACGCCAACAACGTGGAGCTTCGATACCTCATTGAAGAGGTAAGTTAATTATTTTTGAACTTTAAAGAATATTAATGGACTTGAAAATATCAGTTATT
>KK113892.1:25370-42056 GCA_000611955.2 Stegodyphus mimosarum
GATTTAAGAGATCAGCTACTAGAGAAAGAGAGTAGCTTAAAATCATTGGATAAAGAAATATTTAAGTTAACAGATGTAAAGGATATAGAAAATGAAGTTGTAGCAGCCGATGAATATTCCGAAAAAATAGTTAAATACAAGGGTAAAATCTCGCGTTTCATTATTGAAAACGAAAGTAAACAAAATACAAGATCTGTTGAGTCAATCATAGAAACTGATAATGATTTCAGTGTTGCAAATAATTCTAATACTCTTAAATTACCTAAATTGTTAATATCAAAATTTTATGGTGAATGCAGCAATTTTTTGGAATTTTGGAGCCAGTTTGAAAACGCCATTCATAATAATGGCAATCTAAGCAAAATCGAAAAATTTACTTACTTGAAGACATTGTTGGGTGGACCTGCATTAAATTCTATTAAGGGGTTTACCTTAACTGATGAAAATTATGACCATTGTATTAAATTGTTGAGAGAAAGATTTGGAAGAAGGGACATAATTATAAATAGTCATATGACTAAGTTATTGAATTTAGAACCCGTAAAAAGTTCTAACAATGTTAAAGCATTAAGAAATTTGTACGACGATCTTGAAACAAATATTAGGTCACTCGAAAGTTTAAAAGTAGAATCTGAAACTTATGGACAGTTATTATGCCCGATTCTTTTGAAATTAATTCCCGAAGATATGAATTTAAATTTCAATAGAAAACGATCATCAAGAAGGGAATTTAATGTTCAAGAATTGTTAGTGTTCATTAAGGATAAAGTTGAATGCCGCGAGATTACATCAATGTTACATAATTCTACGAGGGCTAAAAATACAAATTTCTCCAAATTCGAAACAAATAAAAAAAGATCAGATAATTCTATTCCAACAGCAGCTGCATTTACAACTAATTTAAAATATAGTTGTTTATTCTGTAATCTTAATCACGATTCTTTTCAATGTAGTAATATATCTGTGCAGGATAAAAGAACAAAACTGAAAAAAGAAGGTCGTTGTTTTAATTGTTTTCGTAGTTCTCATATTAGTTCTCAGTGTAGAATCAAAACTGAACCGTGTAAAAGGTGTAAAGGAATATATCATCATACGTCAATTTGTCTGCCGAAAATAAAAACAACTGAAATTGCTTGCAATATAAATTCTAGTTCTGAACATCGGTCTTCACAAAAAATGTCTCTCATTTAAATACGAGAAATCAAAAAATAAGTAAGGTTTTGTTACAAACTTGTGTAGCAAAAATAAATTCGCCTTCTAATTCGGAAAATGTAACTGTATTATTAGATAGTGCTTCCACCAAGTCTTTTATACACAAAGCGGTGGTAACTAAGTTGAAATTACCGATTGTTAAAACAGAAAAATTAAAAGTATTTACTTTCGGTTCTAGAAACCCAATTGAAAAAATTTATCCGATTACAAGGGTAGAGCTAGTAAATACTGATGATTCGCAAAAACGCATTGACCTTGAACTCTTAGTTACTGATAACATCACGAATGCATGTGTCACTATCCGAACAACATAATAAATAAGTTATGCTCGAAAAGCGAATGTTTGGAACATATGTCTTTCCCTAGCTTGGGATCAAGGGTCGACATTCTAATTGGAGCCGATGCCTTTTGGAATATAAACACTGGAAATAAAAAACAAATTTCTAAGGGTCTGTACTGTATTGAAACTATATTTGGGAACACTCTCAGCGGAAATGCAAGTAATGAATTACAATTTAATG
This sequence comes from Stegodyphus mimosarum, assembly GCA_000611955.2. Lineage (NCBI taxonomy): Eukaryota > Metazoa > Arthropoda > Arachnida > Araneae > Eresidae > Stegodyphus > Stegodyphus mimosarum. Next base: position 27,104 of record KK113892.1, read on the forward strand.
CCTTTGACGTTCAAAATTTTTGTTTCAGTGAAAGTGTATTATTTGTTTCTGAACCAGTTAATGAAAATTTAAACGACTTATTGCGTAAGTTCTGGGAACTTGAAGACATTAAACAGATAAATTTTCTCTCGCCGGAAGAAAAGAAATGTGAGGCACACTTTTATGAAACTTATAGTAGGCTTCCAAACGGTAGATTCTGCGTTAAGTTACCATTAAAAAATGACGATAAAAATTTGGGTTATTCAAAAACGATGGCTATAAAAAGATTTCTCAGTGTTGAACGAAGATTAGAAAGAAATCCAAAATATCGAGAAATGTATAATGAGTTCATGGACACATATTTAAAATTAAATCATATGGAAATAATACCACCTCATGAGAGAAAGGAAATATTAAATAAAACCAATTATCTACCTCATCACTTTGTAATAAAGGAGGATAGTACTACAACTGCTCTTAGAGTTGTTTTCGATAGTTCTGCGTTAACATCATCGGGTATATCACTCAATAATAAATTAATGGTTGGTCCCAAATTGCAAGATGATATTTTTGATATTTTGATTCGATTCCGTTGTTACAAATATGCCATTCATGCAGATATCGCAAAAATGTACCGACAAGTACTAGTATTTGACTCTGATGCTGATTTACAAAGAATAGTATGGAGAAAGTCTCCTAACGAAAAACTAGAAGAATATCGTTTAAAAACTGTTACTTATGGTACCTCCTCCGCTCCGTATTTAGCCGTAAAGGCTCTCCAACAACTTGCTAATGAAGATGCAAAATTTCCATTAGCTAAAGATATCCTTCTGCGGGATTTTTATGTTGACGATTTACTTAGTGGGAGTAATTCCATAGCTTCTGGATTGCAGTTACAAAAGGAATTAATTTTACTTCTTGATTCTGGGGGATTCCAACTCAGGAAATGGTCGTCAAATGAACCAAAATTATTGGATTCTTTACCTGAAGGTTACATCGAAACCAAAAGCTCACTTGCTATTGATGAGGATAATTCAGTGAAAGCTTTAGGAATGCACTGGTATGCAGCATCTGATTATTTCTTTTTTAAGGTTCGCCTTACCACAGAAACTGAAAACTCAACTAAACGAAAAATAATTTCAGAAGTTTCAAAATTGTATGATCCTCTTGGTCTTGTGGGACCAGTTATTGTCTCAGCCAAATTCATTCAGAAACTTTGGATAGCTAGACTTAATTGGGATGAAGAACTTCCAGATGAACTCAAATCAGAATATCTACACTTTAGGAATGCATTTTTTCATCTTGAAGAGCTGAAAATTCCACGCTACGTTATGATTGATAATTTTGCTTGCGTTCAGCTACATGGATTTTCAGACGCATCTGAAAGGGCCTATGGAGCTGCTGTATACTTACGATGTCAAAATGAAGATGGAGAAATAAGTGTCAGGCTTTTGACATCAAAAAGCCGCGTCTCGCCATTAAAACAAGTGTCACTACCACGCTTGGAATTATGCGGAGCTGTTCTGTTAGCCAAGTTACTAAGCAAGGTTCAGAAAACTTTGAACGTGGATATCAGTTCATTGCACGCTTGGACAGATTCATCAATAGTTCTTTCATGGATTGAAAGCTTGCCAAGAAAATGGAAGACTTTTGTGGCTAATCGAGTTTCACAAATTCAAGATCTCATTCCGACTAATTGTTGGAACCATGTTCCTTCAGCTCAAAATCCAGCTGATATAATTTCTAGAGGTTCTCTACCTTCAGAATTATTAGAAACAACCATTTGGTTCAACGGTCCAAGTTGGTTAAGATTGTCGGAAGAACACTGGCCGAAGATTAAAGGTCAAGATATCTCTGATGAGACGATAGATGAAGAAAGGAGATCGAAATGTGAGATATCAATTTATTGCACCAGTACAGATCATGCTGAAACTCATCTTTTGGATTTAACTAAATACAGTTCTATAAATAAGATTTATCGTATTACAGCATGGATCAAGAGATTTATTCGTAATGCTAGGCTGAAGAAAGAAGATAGAGATAAGTTGACTTTAAATGCTGATGATATTGATGAAGCGGAGCACTACTGGCTTAGAAGGATTCAAGCTGAATGTTTTCCTGAAGAAGTCAGACTCTTGAAAATGAAGAAAATGATCCCCAGGGAATCAAAAATTAGAGATTTAAATCCATTCATTGATGATAAAGGCATAATCCATGTAGGAGGAAGACTACAAAAAGCAAATCTAAGCTTTGATACAAAGTATCCGATCATTTTACCGAAGAAACACAGATTCACTGAATTAATCGTAAGAGATGCCCACGAGAAGGTATTTCATTTTGGAATCGCTGACACTCAAACCCAAATTCGACGCAAATTTTGGATCATTAAAGGCAGACAGTTCATCAAATCTGTCCTTAATAAATGTGTAATTTGTAAACGCTTCAATGCACGTCCTGGAGCTCAGCTAACAGCTCCTCTTCCTGATTTTCGAATTGAACAGTCTCAACCATTTGCTGCAGTTGGTCTTGACTTCGCTGGACCGCTATACATAAAACACAACGAATCTAAGCAGTACATCTTGCTGTGCACTTGTGCTGTGACAAGGGCTGTGCACTTTGAACTTGTCAGCAATCTATCAACTGAAACATTTCTTTTGGCACTCAGGAGATTTTTCGCACGAAGAGGTTTATGTTCAGTAATCTTCACAGATAATGCAAAAACATTCAAGCGAGCTGAAATCGATCTCAGGAACATGTGGAGAATAATCAATCACCCAGATGTGAAGACATTCTATGCCTCCCATGGAATCAAGTGGAGATACATTGTTGAAAAGGCAGCTTGGTGGGGTGGTTTTTACGAAAGACTTGTACGCTCTGTCAAAACTGCTTTAAGAAAGGCTTTAGGCAAAACTTCTCTCAATTTCGAAGAATTAGAGACTTTGCTCGTGGAAACCGAAGCTGTTCTAAATTCAAGACCCATCACTTTTGTGCATGCAGATCCAAAGGAACCTTATCCATTGACTCCAGGTCACTTCCTCTTAGGAAATAGACCTCTGAACTTACCTGCAATCAGATTATCAGGAGAAGTACCTAAAAGTACCAGGGAGACATTAGTGAAAAGATTTAACTATCGAGAGACTCTGTCAAACCATTTTTGGAAAAGGTGGAAAAACGAATATTTGTTAAATTTGAAATCAGCGAACTCCATCAGTTCATTTAACAAATCTGACAGATTCAAAGTTGGTGATATTGTGATCATACAAGAGGACAAACTACCAAGAAACTTTTGGAAACTTGGTAAAATTATAGAAACATTTCCTGGTAGAGATGGTCTGGTTAGATCCTGCTCCGTTAAAACTGAACATTCAGTAATTAAAAGACCAATACAACTTTTATACAATTTAGAGGTCCAAAACTGATGCAATTGTTATTTGATTTATCTTTGTAATTCAAATTGTGCTATATTTTCTTTTTTCTTCCAGATGATGCATTTAAGAAATTTTCAATGTGTACGTGGAAACTTGCTAATCTTTGGTATAGAAGTATCATTAATTGAATATTAATTTGATAACAATTTACTAGTAACTTAATATTTTTAGGACTAGTGTTTGCTAAGTAGTCTTTAGTTTTAATGTAATATTATGTTTCTTTGTCATTTTAAATTTAATATTGATTAATGTCATGTGTTAATGATGCTAATTTGATGTGTTTAATGATGTATGATACTTTTCAGAATTGTTAGATTCATTGTTCTTACCAGTCAAATAACATGTTAAGATTAACTTGAATTGTTATCGAAGTAAGTATTACAATTTTGTTGTAATGTTTAAAATTTTACAAAGTAATATTTTTGTTAATGTTTGGACCCTCTGATGAACAAAGTGTTCATCGGGGGGGGGGAAGATGTTGAAGATTAAAAATCTTCACTGGCACTTGAAGGGAGCCAGATATTACGGCAACCCTATTAGCTTATTCAGAATGCCTTTAGACGGCAGCAAGGATGGTTGTCGATGAAATCAGGCATATAATATCGGGGCATATTATGTGAATATTCCAGAATATTTAATTTGAATAGTTGTATATAGTATTTGTAATATAAGTGTAAATAATAAAGATTTGAAAAGACGATGAAGACTCCTCCTCGACCCCGAGATTATATTTACTTCATAGGCTGAGGGTTACCTCCATAATTTTTGGGACCATCTCGTTGTTGGAACTTAGGGGTCTCCTTACTAACGTTTTTATTTCGTACATGTCTACCTTCTTCATACATATCTAATTTGTCAACAAGCTGAAGTGGCTTGTTCCATTCACTCCATTTATTCAAAAAATGTTCTTTATAATCTGGAGGGGCTTTCTTCTTAATCTGATCTGCGAGTATCAAATTCTTTAACTGCTCAAGCGTCGTGACTTTTGATTACTTAAGCCATCGATCAAAATATTTTTGTAAATCAAAATAAAAGTCTCTCCAGGTGTTTTCGGGATTTTTCTTATGTTGGGTAAACAATATCCTAAATTTCTCAGCACTCAATTTGAAGCGCTTTAAGTGACTTTGTTTAATTTTCTGATAGTCCTGAGCATCATCAGAAGATTCTTTTGCAATTAATTTTGCAGCATCGGTTGGCAGAAGACCGACAAGATAGATGACCCATTTTGAAACTGGTACCTTCAGAAGGGTTAATTGCCTCTCAAACAAATCCAGAAACAAGCTCATATCGGAAGTTTTAGGATCAAAATTATGAATTAACTTGTTCAATTCTAATTTAGGCATTTCTGCGTCTGCAGAAGAAGATACCTTTTGAGACTCCAAACTACTAGCAGTAATACTAGATTGTAATTTTAATTTCTCCAACTCAAACAAACGTTCATTTTCTTTCTCTCTCTCAGCACGCTGTGCTGTTTCCATTTCTTTCCTATCGTTTATGATGCGGTTCAAACATTCTTTTGTAAATTCCGCGTCATATGTGGAACTAGTGATTATAGCATTACTTATTTCAGGAATTCTAAAATTTTCCTCTATCAGTACACCTAGTGTTTCTGCTAATTCAATTAAATCCTGCTTCTTCCCTTTTGCTAAATAAGCCATACTTAACTGAAAGTGGATAAATTTTCCCAAGCTCTATATACCTATAACTTTTAGTATGCTAACATATATAGGTTTTAAAATACTTTAAATGCATTTAATACACATCAAATATACATATTCAAAAGCAAAACATGAAATGAAGTAATTACTCATGTTACATTACTTTCTGCCCATTACTTGAAATAGCATATATAATACCAATTCTCAGAACATAAATTGCTATAGAACACTTTCAGTAATTTAAATTCATGCAAAACATAGCAACTTGCAACTATATATTTCAATACTTTTGTATTTTCAAAACAAAACTAAGAATCCTTTACTTCGTATTTACTATATTTGACATTTATTTTCAATGCTTCATATCGAAACTTGCATAGAACAAAATACTTGAACTTTATAGGAAATATTCATGCACATATTATTTTTTTAAAAAATATGCCAAAGTAGCGGGTGCTACTACTGAATTCTTCATTTAGATTTCAGCAATACTTCAGAATTACTTAAAACATCAAATGCTTCAATTTTCAGCAATACTTCAAAATTACTTAAAATTTTAAATACTTCAAAGTCTTTCGGTACTAAAGGAACTGGTGTGCAACAGAACTCATACAATATGATCAGGGTGATCACACTTCATCTAAAAGAATTCAAATTCAACAGAATATTTAACTGATTCGGATAATCAGCGAAAACGAAATTAGGTCACTGTGATTAGAATTCTTTGTATATTTGCTTGATCCGGATGATCAGTGAAAACGAAATTAGGTCAAGGCGACCGCAATTTTTATTTTTCCTTTAGTTCCGATAGAAATAATCAAACATTAAAGTTTACTTATCTTTAATATATCCATCGGCTGTCTGTCATCATCAGTTTTGGTTCTGAAGTATCCATATGGGCAATTTTTGGCCCTTAGTTGGGCTGCCAGATTTTTTAACACATACACATATGTATTTATTCTTATTTATTATAGAGGAATCTCGGGGCTAATAATGAAGACCATTAGGTACGACGAACACTAATTTATTAATGAATTAACACATAAGAAAGAAATAAAATGTAAGAGAGTTTTAAGTTACATTTTTCATTGGCTACAGTGATGTCACTGAAATAGCTCATTATTTGAGCTAATTTCAGGAGACTGGTATTTGATGCAAATATTATTTGATTTCGTTTATTTTTTTAAACGTTTTCTTGAGATATTTTATAACTTTAAATTATTTAATTCTCAATTTCAATTTTAAAAAATACTTAAATCTTAAATTTCACACATTTGTAAATTTTTACAATTTTTTATTTGGGGTGGGAAAGAAGAAGAAACTCGAGAAAAGCGTTAATTTTGATTCGGCTTCATTCAGTCAAATACCTTCATGCAATCATAAAATGCAAAAGAATAAACACAGATAAAAATTAAACGGCAAATAAATTTGCATAATACATATCAAAAGCAACGTTAAAAAATTAGCAGCTTATTTAAATTCTATTCTAACTCATGTCTAATGTTGACCTGGTGAGAAAGTTTCTACGTGTAATGGGAAAAAGTCTTCCTTTAATACTGAAAAAAAAAAAAAAATGCAATGGCGAAAAAAATCACGCCCGTTTTTATTAAAATTACTCAGAAATTATCTAGCATTTTTATAACAGTACATACAATACTGCAGTTACAACTGTTCATAGCACATTACAAAAGGTATATAAAGAGTTTTATAAAAAATAAATAATATTCAGCTACAGTTCACATTTATGCTTGAGCCATTTAAGTGGAAAAAATAATGTTTTCAAGACAACTGAAAAGAAAACTATAAAAAAGGAATAAACCAAACCAAACGAACCATTGAAACAGTTAAAAATCTAGTTAAAATCTAGTACTGGTCTATGCTATTCCAATATTAATGCATACAATTTACGATTTATGGTACATCGGCGCTGCCTCTGCTTTTCGCGCCGTTTGATTTCGGTTTCTGGTGCAGGTGTACCTTTGGCAAGCGCTCACCGCAAGACTTCTGATCTGCCAGCGCAAGTTATTATTTTTGCTTGTAATATACCACGCAGCCTCTTCTAAATTACCACAAAAGAAAATTGCACGTGTTATGTATTAATAGTTCTGCTTAAAATTACTGACAATAGTTGATTTTAATGTTAGTTTATCTCGATAAAAGGCAAATTGTGTTGCGTTTAAATCAGTAAATCAGACATATATCTGTATCAGTATCAGGATATTTGTACCAGTATCAATATAGCTGTATCAGTATATTATTTTTGCGTTTAAGCTAATGTAATTTTTCTGCTTAAAAGGCAAATTAGGTAAGAGAATTATTGTTTTTGACAACAATTGTAGCGACTTAGTGTCATTGAAAATGATTATGTTTTGAACAATAGGGACCTGAATTAAAAATATCTGATGTACTCACCACATGTTTTCCTTGCATGGACTATTAAATTATACAAATTTTTTTGCTGCACTTCATTTAAAGTTATTTTCTCGAATTTCAGTAGAGATGTAATTCTCGTTCAATCAATTCAACTTCAGTTCTTATTTCGCGCCAAGGAAAAAATACACAAAACTCAAAACATCTTCATTAAAAATTGAAAATACAGAAAAGCCTAAAACAAGTTATATTTAAAGACAGCTAAAACACAATTTTTACTATTAAAATTAGAGTTTCGGTCCCACTGGACAAAATGACACTGAAGTTGATGGACCAGTTGGACTTAATTCAGTATTCTACTAAGAGTTTCAAGTGAAGTCGCTGAACACTGATAGTTCGGTCGAGGTTCGAATCCCGGGAACGGGCTGGCTACATGGATGTTTTCGTAGTTTTTCCCAAGTGTGACTTGTACACGAGTCAGATTCCCTTAGAAAGTCCTCCATGAAGGCATCCCTCTTCTTAGGCAGATAGCCCTCGAGGCTTTACCGTAATCACATAAACCAAACAGTGTTTCAAATGCAAACAAATGGTTCGTTAGGCCTAGTGCCATTTAAATTTTTAAACCGTTGATAATCCCACAGCTATTACATGCAGATTAACTAAATGTATACAAACCTTAACCGGAACATAAAAACAACGTAAATCAAACACTTTTAAAGCAAAAAATTCGTAATTTATCACCGTATAAGAATAATATATATATATATATATAGAGAGAGAGAGAGAGAGAGTTTATTTAATAGAACAGTACTTTGATTATCTCCTAGGAATAGAAATTAAAATAGGAAACTTAAAAAAAGTGAAATTTAATCTTAGTGAAGTAAAAAAAATTTAGCATTGTCTAGAGCAAGTAAAGAAATTTTTTAATTAAAAGTAAATTTATGAAAATGGTAAAAACGGTATAAAACGAAAATTTATAAAAATGGGATAAAACTTTACAGTTACAAAAACTTTAAGAAAAAATAATGAATCAGTTATTGTTATTAAAGGGAAATCAGTTGACTGTTCAATGGGAATAAACCAATTTTCGATCCATCAACAGTAATTAATAGATGCGATTGTGTTTCATCGTCTTAATATGCAAGAACCAGGTACCAAGAACCAGGTAAGATGAAATACCAAACCAGGAAGATATTCCCGGGGTTTATTCCCCCTTGAAAGGGAATTCAAGGGGTTTATTCCCCTTGAGAAGTCAATATGAGTAAAAATAGTCCGAATAAAAATAGTGCAGCCAAGCCTCGGATAAAACAGCAATTAGGCAATTAGAATATTCCATCTGTTACATTCACTCTTTTTCAGTCTAAATATTTTGTATTTAGATCTAAGTGCTTTAGTGTTGTCTGGATATTTTCCTCAAAATTATAATATGTAAGCCTTAACGAACCAAGATGTTTTGCTTAAGAAGGGAAGCACAGCAGCATTATAAAAGGGTAACTTATCATATAGCGACAGATCTGAGTTATTAAAAGAAGTAATCTGCATTTAGTACAATTCAAAAACATTCATTTAACTGATGCTATTAATTTAAAGCGTAGCAGATCGATCACCCTACTACCCGCTTTCCTACTCTGATTTTCTTCTCTTCAGACTTTCATTTTCCTTATATATACGTTCCTTCCACTCGTAATTTATTTATATATTTTACGACTGTTTAGGTTATCATTACTAGGTTATTTAACTGCTTAAATTCTTTTGCAACATACGCAAGGTATAGATTTTTATAATTTACGTGATGACCTTAAACCATTATTTTTGCATTACATTCATTTGCTCGTATTTCATTTTCAGGATGCAGTTTCTAATCAAATTTAATGTCAAAATCTTCTTGAATTTTGCTTAACATAATGCAGCCTCACTTTTAAATGATATTAGCCTTTCATATAAAAAAAAGTAAAATTCGAATAAGCAGTATTTTTCTCGATAGCATAGCTTGGTTATTAGAAAATAAAGTTTTACTAGTAGAAGACTGTACTAATGAGTTTTGCTCTTTCAATGAGTTATAAAGAAATATATATCAGTATCAGGGCTCTTCATAAATTAAAAAGAAAAACAAACTGCATCTTAAATAAAACCCTAATAAGCCAAGTTTTGATCATTCACTATAGAAACACAAGTTAAGATAAAATTTAACTTGCAGAAGCATTTTTTATTTAATTGCAATCAAAATTTTCCTTTGGGTCAGTTTTTTCCGCATTTTATATTTTTTCAAACGTTCTTCTTGTCTTTTATGACAAATTACTTTTATGATTCCTTTTACAAATTCTGATTAGGTTTCCATACATGGCAGGTTTAATTAGATCTACTTATTGTCTGTTTTGTCGTTTGTCAATTTTTATTATGGTTCAAGTAAGGTTGTTTTTACACGGTTTGCTTGACTTTTTTTTTATATGGTTACTTTCTACGCTAGAAGAAGAGTGTGGTAAAAGGGTTACAATGATCATAAAGTTAGGTCAAATCTCATATTTATAATTATTACACTCATTTTTTCTTTTGCGTAAGAGATACTAAAACTGAGCCATGATTTTGTAAGAGAGGTCTAAATCTCTATTTAAATGCAGCGATCTCCATTCATCAAGAACAGTGATTCTTAACCTATTTTATCCCATGCACGCCTTTCACCATTCCTAGATAATCAGTCCCTTTCCAAAACTAAAAAAAAAAAATAGAGATTATTTTCTAATGGCACAGCAGGAAGCATGTGGAGTCAGGCTGGCCGCATCTCCACTATGAAAGTATAAAATTCCCTCCTAGTTAAAAATCCCTGCTATAAATTGTGTAAATTGACTTCAGAAACCAAATAAGAAAGCTGTATTAATAAATGAGAAATAGAGAACGCAAATTGCCACAATTATTTATCATTGCTAGGTCGAGAACTTTAAGACTGGTTATAATTCCACCGCGATTTAGAGAATTTCCTCAGATTTATATATATATATATAGTTCAGATGGAAATTTTTAACAATAATTTTAAACCTGCTTTTACTGTCACCAAGTGAATTTATAACGGCCATACAACGGCCTCTAAAATAAATATATTTTATTCAGAGGTTTAGGATTTGTTCCTGCCTTGGTTGAATTTGAATCAGCTTGCATGAAGTAATAACTTTTTTTATGAAGAAACATAGAATATTTTTATACTCACTAGAAAGAAGTAAATAAAGTAAGTTCAGTCTGAAAATCCTCAAATTGATAATCAGTACCCAGGCGTTCATTTTCTCTAGTACACATCTAAAGACAAAAAAATATGCTTCATTTTTTTGGGGTGATTGCAATAATGTAAATATTCCCTCCATCATCGTTTTTGCACATTTTTGACTGAGACTAAAAATGAAGAATTAACTCATTCCACTGCTTAATAATAATTTTTAATACGTTGCCACAGGATATTTGCACTTATTTATAGATCTTAGAGGTATCTACAACATGTTGAATTCGTTTAATCTTTTTTTACTATGGAAAAACTGCAAGATGTAATTTGTAAATGTTTCTAGATATGATGATTTTACCTTGACTGAATAAATGGCACATAACACAAAAGAATGGAAAATGCGTCCCTTTACAAATACTAATGTTACACCCTTTTTTCTAGCAATGACTGGAATCCACTTTTAGTTACATCACAGAAGCGCAGTTATTACTTTCAAAGCCAACGAGATTAATATGATTGTTTTTTTAATTAAATCGCAGTGAACTTTTTTCCTATGAAAAGATCTTTTATAACTTGATAAAGCCTTTTGAAGTACCATATTTGACACAAACTGTGTCAATAACAAATCTACTACATGAAGTTTTTTAATATCAAAATATCTAACAACAACAGCTAGAACATGTGATACAGTTATCTCTGTATTTTTATCAGATATCATTAAAAACTTGTTGTTTCTACATATGTTAGAAATGCATATTTTTTCTTTGGAGGCTACGTCATTGTTCAGGCTACTTCAGACATTGTGGTTATAATAGTTAGTAGTTATTATATATAAAAATGTTCTTTAAAATGAAATATAAAGTAGTAATCCTTTAAGAGAAAATAAAAATTGTCACTAAAATTTGAATTTATTATGTCACATTATAAATACTGTCGCAAATGTAAAAATTGCATTAAATAATGCAGTGCAGTGAACGACTGTGCCATCTGCTCAATAGGCTGTTCATATAGCATTTTAGTAATACAAATGAAAACCACCATGTAAAACCATATGAAAATCTTTTTACATTTTCAGTGTTTTGTACAAGCACATGAACTATTACAAATTGTAATCGGTATCGTTAGAATATACAATTAAGAAAATTGCAAACTCTTAATAAATGCATTAGTTTTCATTGTATTTGCAAACAATAAAAATAAATTTTGACTTGAAATTAAAAATTACCTGAAAATCTCAGATAATGAGATAATTTTGTGGGAAAAAAAAACCCTGTCAGCCAGACAACAGTAACAGAACCCAGATCTGGGTTGTAAATCTGAGCGTGGTAGTCCTGATATATTATAGTACAGATCAGTATACCAATCTATCAAGCAGAAAGAGGATAATTTTTTATTAGTTAAACGGTAATTATTCTTAAAATTCTTAAACATTTTAACCAAAAAAAATCCCATCGAGTATTAATACCAATAATTTAAATTTAAGTGCCGTACTGAAGTTTTTAAAGCGTAGATGGCTGAAATTCGCGCACTGTAAAATGTTTCAAATAGGTAATACAATTTTCACAAGGACATCTCCAATCAAAGCTCAGTAAGGAGAAAATCACAACTTCAAATGACCAAATAGGAATGAGTTACATTAAATAAGTATTTAAAAGGTCTTTTATCTATTTCTTAGTTCTGAAAAGTATATCTTGGATCTTCAAGCAAAATGCCGCAGGTGGTAATCAAAATTATTCGATCTTAAATGCAATAAGCAAAAACTTGCTGCTGGCACGACGTTAACCGACGTTGTCCGATAATGTCTTAGTAGTTTGCGCATCGAGCTGTTTCTCAGCATTTAGAAGGGATCGGTGTAGCTACATAGTCAATGAAATGGAACAGTTAAAAAGTGAACACAAGAGCCTATGCAGAAAGAAAGCGATCTGATTCAAATATTGTCGCAACGAGTCACTGTTTCGCAGAAAATTTGATGTGGAAGAATAAATTTTCACAAAAGATCATTTGCAAAATACTGCCTTAATATCATTATTCCAATATATAATACAGTTAGAGTGGTTTTACCACACAATTAACAACAAATGATTGCATTCAAAAAATGATCTTCAAACGCATGAGTTCTTTTTAAAAGCAGTTAAATAATAAATTTATTAAATACTGTTAAAAACACTCAAACACAGTCAAAAGAAATTGAAATATAGATCAATTTCTAACTCGAATTATTAATTACGTTTGTGGAATGAAATGATTTGCCAGCATAACTTGTTAATTAATTCCTTTTTAATAATATGTAAGGTGCCATCATGAAAATGGCAGTTTTATTTAGCTCTTTTCAGGAAACGGTGAGAAAGCTTTATAATTATGATAATAAAAAAGAATGGTCTTCTGATGAATATCATAAAAATGCACACATGATAAGGCCTTTCCATTTACGGATTTTCATTTTTTATCATTATTTTATAGCTCATACTCTTTATTATGAAGTAAATTTTCTTATTTTGTTTCTTGGTATGTCATCAAAGATTAAAATAAAGTGATATTACGCATATATAACTATTCATTTTTGGTTTTGACCTGACAGTTGTAGAGTATTTGGGATTTTTTTTATCCTGGAGAAATTAAACATGCGCACTGCGCTCACTGGAAATCGAACTGCGGACCTCCCGAATATGCGTCAAGTGCATTTCCAATCACACCACGAAGGTGTGTGGAAAGGAGGGAGAAAATATCTTATACCCCCCTTTTAAAGAATAACTGCGGATGAGGGGACTCTATCGCCAAATTATTATTTTGTTTCTTGGTATGTCATCAAAGATTAAAATAAAGTGATATTACGCATACATAACTATTCATTTTTGGTTTTGATCTGACAGTTGTAGAGTATTTGGGATTTTTTTATCCTGGAGACATTAAACATGCGCACTGCGCTCACCGGGAATCGAACTGCGGACCTCCCGAATATGCGTCAAGTGCATTTCCAGGAGGAGAAAGGAGGGAGAAAGTATCTTATACCCCCCTTTTAAAGAATAACTGCGGATGAGGGGACCCTATCGCCAAATTCTAATGATGACGAATTATCGTCTACCATCTTTTAGTTCGGGCGCCACTGTAGAGTGATTAGGTTATTTTGAAGCTGGAGAAGTGAAAAATGTGCGCTGCTTTCGGCATGATTCGAACTCCGGGCACCCTAATACGCATGGAATATGCTTCCAGTTACACTACGAAAGCATGTGGAAAGGAGGGAGAAAATACCTTATATAGTGATTAAATAATAGCAATACAGTTGGCGCCGCTTATTAAACTCAATAAAAAAATTACCATTTATTAAACTCATTTCTTCCGCTTAAAAATTCAGATAGGCGAAAACTGATTTTTCAGTGCCAGAATATCCTACTTTCAGCTATCAAAGCTGTTTGTAGTTCAACCATTTTTTTTATTGTGGGCAAAAGTGTATTTATCATTCAGGTATGTAATAATTCAGTAAACGGGTTTTCTACCTTTGGGTCTCTGTACCTGTGAGATATTGTTTTTAGAGCACTTTATTCGCAGTGGAACTTAAAAGGGCAGCATTTCCTTATCTTAAGGTTAACAAAAATAATCCTCTAGGCGCACTGTAAATGAGCGAGTTTTTTTCTCGAATAATCACTATTAAAAAATGCAACTTCTACACTCCATCTGTTAAAAGATTACACACTGAAAATATTCTTTATAGTTTGCATACATTGTGTTCACAGAGAATTGTAAAAAAAGTTCATGAAATGATACCTAGCATTATCATGCATTAACACTTCTCTGAATAGAATGAGAGCAGTAACTGGAGAAAAAGCATAGAAAGCATTGTTCATGCCTGTAATAATGAAGTGGCAGACCAAATTAACAGAGAAAATGCAAACTTTCTGCTGGCTAGAAATGTGTTTTTTGAAATTAAATAAATCTCTGGAAAAAGCATTTTTTAAAATTTGATTGGGCTTGTAATATTTCGAATACGCGTAAACGAAAAGACTTCAGCTTGAACGTAAAAGCTAAATTTTTTAAAAGATCTTGATATTCTTGGTAAGTACTATCAGAGAAAAATTGCATTTAAACTGGGGATTTCAAATTGTGCAATCTACTTAAAAACTGTAAATAAAAAATGCAAATATCTCATGGAAGGGCAAAACAGACGAAAAATCGAAAAACTTCGCAATTCGTCTTCTAAATAAGTCTTCTTATAAACTATGAAACTATCTTTTCTCTATAAGAGCTGTGGAACTTAGCAGAATTCCAGGAAAAAATTTTGTAGCTGTGGCATCTGCCAGTTGAGGTATATTACT